>BMAO01034127.1:0-16643 GCA_019973975.1 Trichonephila clavata
ATACACCTCTAGATTGAATATTCCAGGTACTTACTTAACTTTTCCCATTTAGCTAAGGAGCGTCTTGAAAGTACACTTATTTTTTCAACAATGGGCTTTATTGTCATCGGAACCAATAATACGTGGTGATTCTTTTTATCTTTTTTCCCTTCATCTAGGTAATCCATATATCTTATTTCATTTGGTTGTGGTTCTTCATTTGGTAACACAGTTTCATTCAGCTTCTTCTCAAGAAGAGTTATGTAAGTATCTAATATGGATAAAATACTCTATACACTCAAAACTGTTTTACAAAAATGAAAAATACTATCAGTTATTGTCATTTAATATGATTCCTGCTAAATAAAGAATAATATTTCATGTTTGTAAAGCCTCACAAGAAACATTTTATTAAAAATAACATTCTTTTTTTAATTTTGCGCAAGAGAATTTTAAAATGTGAAGAAAAATCTATAATTTATTTTTTATATAAAATAATTAAACCCCACAAAATTCGCATGAATAATCAAGAGATAAAGAGAATGGACCTCGCCAAAATATTTTAAAATACAATGAAAAGAAACATTTTGCTTGAGAAATGTTTTATCTCTGACTCTCCATGCTTCAGGATATATACTCTAAATTTCAATTAAGTTAAAAGTTTTAATCAATGTTGCATAAAAATTATAAAAGCCCAGTTGATGGCGGAATTCAAAATAGGATAACTGCCAAGTGTGGTACGATTGATTAGTAATATCACACTAGAATTAACATGATACTTATTAGCGATACCTTATAATTTTGAACCACAAGTATGCGAGTGTTCATTCAAGTTGTATTTGGAAGCAACAAAGGGATATTAGCGAAGGACCTCATAATTTTGAGCCTCGTCAGGTTGGCTCTCCACTGCAGTGAATTCTGAGTCATGTTGAAGTTATTAGAACGAAATCAGAGTACTTAAAAGCAGGAACAATTTAAGACAAAAGACTTGCATCATTAGTTACTTGGCCTTGTATATAGCAAAAAGATCAAATCAGATTGAACTAATACTTCGAAAAACCAATTTAAACAAAACGTAGTTTGAAACAACATGTGATAAGCATGGAGCTTTTTTTAATTAAAATAGAGAGTTTCCCTTTCAAGTTACATAGGCACTTTTGCGACGAACCTCGGTCAAGTGGTTGATAAAGACAGCACTTGAACTGGTACCTCCCTCTCCCCAACGCTAGGTATTTGAGTGAGTGAATATTAACGTCGCACTGTTCAGCTACACGAGGGCTTCTGGCGACGGCCCGCGTAATTTTGAACCATGGTCAAGTGACGCGGACGACACCCGAGCTGGCACCCCCTTTCCTAACTACCACACCAACGGGAGGACGTTTGAGCTCTCGACAAATTTAACGTGCATCGCTCCCCTACACGGCGGATCTTCAGTGGTACTGGGATCGAACTCATGACACGCTAGCCATGATCCGATGCCTAGACCACTTGGCTACCGCGACCACAACGCTAGGTATTTGAACATCGACATATTTAAAACTTATCGGTCCTCTGATCGGCGGGTCTTCAGTGGCACTATGACTGGAAACCACGACTTAACAGCAATGGCTACGATTTGCAACTGTGGCCACACCGATACAGAAAGCGTAGCACTAATTACTTTAAATTTGGAACGAAATTATTAGACATATACTCACTGATTATAAGCAAACTGTACTTCAGTTTTTCAATCTTTTCCAAATTTTGTAACGTAAATTCTTTAAGATCATCAACGTGAACCTCGGGCGGTGGATGGGATATTCGTGTCAATTTTGCTTCTAAAAATTGAAACATTTTTTTAAAGAAAAAAAGAATAAACTCCAATAAAAAAAATTCTCACTAGTACTCTTTGCAACACTAAATTTTAAGACATTTAATAAATCTTTTTTTTATATTTAAATAGAGCGAAAAAAATGTTTTACAAGTCCTCTGGTCCATTTCTAATAAATAATATTTGAAGATTACAAATTGACATTTTATGTGGGCCAGTTTAATTTTCTTTTTATTGGTGTTAGTTCTTATGATCTTTGTTATACAATTTTATTTAAAAAAAAACTATTTTTATGTTATCTTGTAGAGTAATATTTTAACCAAGTAGTTAGTTTAATACTTAATTAAAGCATTTAATCCTTAATAAGTTTAAAATTATCTGTAAAAAATACAATAGATTTCCTTCTGTAAATTATGGTGAAATTTTAATTTTATTTCGGCTATTCAAATATTAGAATTGATTTCGTATGTTTAAATTTCTTTTTTTAATGAAGCAAATTAGTTGTATGAATTTTTGAATGCATTTTTTTCAAATTTAAAAATAGTTAAGCAGTTTAGTTTAAAATTTTTCTGTAAAAAAATGACGAGAAAATTTTAAGAATTATCAATATTTAGAAAAATAAGATAAATAAAATAAATAAAAGGTATTTTGTGTTAGCTAATTGAACAGAACAACGTATGCTCAAGCAATTTAATCCGTTAAAATATTTTTTATGAATTAGTTTCAGTGTTTTAGCGTTTCTTTCTCCTCCCCCCTCAAACAATTTTAATATATAATCTTAATCATCTTAAAATAAATAGAAATAAGATGCATCGTGCATTTTACTTAAGTGCAAAACCTGTTAAAGACTTATTTCAGTTTGAAATTATCTTTACAGTTCAAAATCTATATATTCTTTTTCAATTAAACGTAAATATTAATAATCTACATTATCTTGTACGCGAATTTTTTTAAAAAATGGATCACAGATTTATCTTTTTTATTATTCCTTTTTCACTTTACATTTCACGCAATCTTAAAATTTTCGGTTTTTCAACAGGCGTTTAAAAAAAATGTTTTCTTAAAGCGACAAATATTTTACACAATTAACTATCAAAAACATTCCTTTCACTTAATCAGATTAACTTCAGAAAAGTTTAAAAAAAGATTAAGTACACAAGAATTCAACTATACTTAATGTTTGAAACTCTTCCTTTAAGACTTTGAAAAATGTTTTTGACCGTGCTACGAGTACTTTTTCTGGACTTGCATCGATGCCAGAAGCTACAGCGGCAGCTATTTCTGCATCGATTAAAGGCTGTGTCATCTTCGCTATTTTGGGAGAGTAAGAACCGTGTCCAGCAGTATGGTGAAGAGTTCGTCTCTTTCGTTCAATGGGCGCGAGACGCATTTTATCTTCCTCGGAAAACATTTTTTCTGGAAAATAGATAATAGATTCGTAAATGTTTTAATAAATACAAGGACATTTAAATCTTCAACTTTAAAGAGTGCGAATTGAATGCTTACGTAAAAACAGCAATCATTGAAGAAGGTTTCACATGTGTGGTGTCTTACTTTTTCTTATAATTTTTAAGGTATACTATTATATTTTACCAAACATTTTCCAGACGCAAACTAATAGGTTATTAATCAACTAGTAATATTCGAAATTGATAGTAGACTAAAGGGTGCTTGGGTATTATCGTCAACGTTCAAGATAACTCGCCAACCCAATTTCGCATGTGTCATATGCGCTGAATTGACAGTCTTGGGCTTCGTTTCATATAACGTCGCCAATAGGTTGCGATAATACGCAAGTACCAACTAAGGATCAAGTCTAAGATTTTTAAACAGTTTTGTATTATACTGGATATCTACAAAATGCAAATGACAATTTTCGGCACTTATTATTGCAACAATCGCCAACGTGCAAGATAGCAACCCCAATTTTTCATGTGTCGTATGTACTGAATTGGAAATCACGTGCTTCGTTTTATATAATTTATTTTAATACAGCGTTGACATTTTCATTTCGAAAAAATATTCCAGTGCAATCCTAATTTAGTTCACACCCATGATGATGGAGGGTAAAGAAATGGTGCCAAATTATGCCGATAGTTCCTTTTTCTGTATTGGATTCCAGTGTGTATTTATATCCAGAATAAAAATACCGTGTGTTTCTAAATGAAAATCTGAGTTTTAACGCTTTATGGTATTTATTACATATAACTTACAAGTACAATTCATACCATCGAATGAAAGAGTAACAACCAGTTTTACCTACAATTTTGCAAATGTTCAATGTGAGCCCCATTCGTCACACGGCATACATCAAGTTGATAGGCTAGTTCATCCCAAACTTTTTTTAGTGTGTCTGAGGTAATTTTTGCAACAGCTGCTTCAATCCTGTGTCTTAAGTCTGGAAGGTCAGCTGGTGCCGAGATACGTACACACAATCCTTAATGAACCCCAACAGATAAAAATGACATGGCGTCAGATTGGGTGAACGTGGATGTCATGCGAAACAAGCTTTATCGCGAGGCCCTTTGCAGAAAATCCATTGTCGAGTACAGTGATGTTCAACCAATCACGTATCGAGAGATGCCAGTGAGGCTATGTGCCATCTTTCTGCCAAATGAAGTTATCTGGCTCACTTTCTTTCAATTGAGTAAATAGCCATAGTTGTAAAACATCAACATTAGCAGAACCAGTTATATTTGGCTCTACGAAAAAGAAAGGCCCGTACACTTTGCACCGAGTGAGATATGGTACAAATTATAGTTTGAAAACTAAAAAAACACGCTTTTATACTGAATCGAACTAAAAAGTAAAAAAATTCTTAATAAAGAATAAAATGATTAACAAGAAAATAATGCATTGGAAAAGCGTGGGTGTTCTATAAATGTATAAATTTATAATTTTTATAACACCCACCTTTTACCCAATGACATCATTTTCTTGTTAATCATTTTATTCTTTATTAAGAATTATTTTACTTTTTAGTTCGATTCAGTATAAAAGCGTGTTTTTTAGTTTTTTTTCAAACTATAATTTATTTTTCATTTTTTAGTTCGAACTACAATAAAAGCGTGTTTTTTAGTTTGTTAAACTATCATTTATTTATTGTTAAATTTATCCTTGAGTTTGATATTTGAAGCTGGAATTACGTGGCTGTAGAACTAGTCTTGCTCTTCAATGGATATTAATTAACGGGTCTGAAGTGTATTTATTCTTTCTGTTTACGAGGCCTTGAATGAGTCCCGTATCGTTATATTAGATTCCGTCTCTTTTGAACAGGTCAAACAAATGAAAGTGTGTAAAGAAGAAAAAGTTCGAATTAAATTTTTTTTAATGTACCGTTTTTTTATATAACGGACTAAAAGTTATAAAATTCCTCCTTTTTGTTTTCGTTTTTAACATTTTCATGCATTGTTATCCACTTCTCATCTATGGTCCAAATTTCAAGTCTCTAGCTCCTCGGGAAGTCGCACAGTTTAAAATCAATTACAAAATTCCACCCGGACAGACATTAAAGAAAGCGAGTTAATAAAAGCATGGTAATATGAAGTGTCAATCATTTCTTCACCTTTTAAACGTGTTCCTTTCATGTTAATTCGTATCATCACTTCTAAACGTATTGCTTTATAAAAATAAAAATATATTTAGCACTTAGAACGCAAATTATTTTTTTTCACATGCACGAGCCTTTTTTTTATTTTCATTTTCAGAAAAATGTTTATATTATGCTTAGAAATTGCTAACACACACCCACCCTCCAATTTCTCAGATACAGAACACTTTTTTGTTTTATTTCTATTAACCGCAAGTGTATTTTATACTTGCATAAAATTAGCTTTAAATTCCAAACAGTTGCTTTAGGATTACACCTTATTCTTTAGTCCCTAGATCTGAAATAAGTCGCGAAATCTGGAAATGAATGAAATTAGTCTCCATATCTGGAAATGGTACATGGAACAAGTCGCCAAATTTAAAAATGATATATGCAATAAATCGCCAAATCTGGACGTTTTATCTGGAATTGTCGCCAAATCTGATTATCCTTATTCCTGACGATCCTGAAAAGGACAATGGGACAAAATTATGAAATTATTGTATTGTCATCAGTCCTTGACAAGTGTGCGAAATTTCGAATGAATCCGATCTTTTTAAGTGGGTAAAAATAGAGTTCTAAGATTCCGTTACATGCAAGTGAAACTTATAAAAGCGTGTTAAAAACATTCAATTTAGGCGAGTCTCGTTGCGATTCTAGCACCTCGCGAGGATTTTCTTAGCTCCAGATGCACGCATTAAGAGTGTTCACATGCCCACTGAGGTGTCCCCCGAAACGCTCGTTGCACACCAATAGCAGAGGCGCGCACATACCAGCAAACAAAACTGTTTCAGTTGGTCTTTCATTCGACGTACGAGTTATTCTAATAAGTTAAATGTAATAAATACCATAAAGTGCTAAAACTCCGTTATTCATTTGTAAACACCCTGTAATTCGCCCCCCCCCCACACAAGTTGGCAATAAGTTGAAGTACGCACCAATCAATTATTGCAATCAAACTTAATCCAGTATATAATTAGTAAAAGAGATACTTAATCTTATTTTAATTAATCGAGTCGTGAAACTAAAGAACATCACACGAAATTATAGAATTCAAATGCAAGTCAAAATTTGTCATAGTTGAAATAATTTCTCAAATTGTCATTTCAAATTCATCCGATTTTTAAAGCTTTTTTTAACCTGGAAGAACTCCCATTTTTAAATGTTAACTTAACCTGAAATTTAACTTCACTCCTCTCAACTTTGTAATTAAAACAATTCAAATTTCGCATCAACTTTTTTTTTTATCTACCTTCGAGAAAGCAAAAATCCTTTTCTGTAAAATTTATGTATCGCCGATCTTGTTCATTAACGCTATGTTTCATGACATGATTGAGTTCTGTCAACTTAAGGAACTTATCGAATTAGACATAGTTTACAATGCAAAAATTGTCAAAATACTCTAGTTTTTGCCCATAAATTGAAGACAATTTTTTAAAAGTTAACGTGTAACTTTTATAAATGTATGCAAACACTTTTGAAAGAGCTAACTCAAGGTCCAAAAACAAAATTGCCAGATAATTTCATCTGTATTTTGATTTATAAGGCAGAAGAATCGTAAACATTTCTTTGGATATTCATATTTTAGAAACCAAATTCGTATAAATAGTTTATTTTCTTTGTTGTTTCTCTGGATTATTATTTTCGAGGAAGATGTATGGAACTGTTTAAATGTATTTAGGGGGAAGAAAAAGATTACCCGTTCCCCTAATTCACGCAATACCACGAATTTTTGAGATGTTTTTATTCAATCTTTTATTTATCCGGTTCTCATTTCCTATTTCTTAGCATGTGTGAAATAATTATAACTCTGTCTCTATATAAAAATCAATGCGAGAATCGGTACGAATTTTAAATCTGCAGTTATATCATACACAATTTTAAAAATACTCGCATTAAAAATAGAATCAAATGATAAAAGTTTTACTATTGAATAAAAATTAAAACGTGTGGTCTTAATTTACAGTAAAAATATTAACCCTAATTAATGTGAACCTCAAACAAAATTTGAATAGTTAGATGCACTTTAATTTAAAGATATATCCGTGAAGAATAATAAGTTTCAAATTCTTAAGCAAAGGTAAAAAAAAAATCAGTAGGATCTGAAAAAATTGTTACTCTAATAGGAGAATTCTATTAAAATTTTCCAACACATTTTTTTGTAAATAATGTTATTCTTCTCTTCCGTGTTCTTAAGACTCGTGTGTGTGTGTTTGCCATTTTGAATTCCTTTTCCTTCACAAATTTAATGTATTGAGTAATTCCCATAAAGTCTATCTGGAAGAATAAACTAATAGGTTTTCAGTTACATTTCTCTTCCGATTTTTCAAAATTGATTTTAGCTTTAATCGTCCACATTTGTAGAATTTAAGATCTTTAAGCATTATAAAATATTAAAGTGAGTGAGTGAATATTAACGTCGCACTGATTAGCAACACGAGGGCTTTTGGCGACGGTCCGCGTAATTTTGAACCATGGTCAAGTGACGCGGACGACACCTGAGCTAGCACCCCCTCTCCTAACTACCACACCAACGGGAGGACGTTTGAGCTCTCGACAGATTTAACGTGCATCGCTCCCCTACACGGTGGATCTTTAGTGATACTGGGATCGAACTCATGTATAAAATATTAAAATACTGGAAGAAAATGTAGTACTAGAGTAACCATTTTGTTTTTTTAGGGTACACTTTATTACTTTCAAATCTGTACACAGATATAGGTTTGATCAGAAGAGTAAAATGAGGAATTGGATTAACATTGCGCTTACGAATTCAAAATGGTCGATATAGACGGGAGGCTTAGTGTTCTATTAAGGATTTAGATATTGTTACATTGATCGGGGTTCGAGGATTTTACGCAAATCAGTCGTAAACAACGAGACAGTTATTTAAGAGCGATGAGAATTTTTTGTCGTAAATCAATCCTTAAAAATACAGGATTCAACAGCAAAATTCACACAATAAATTTCAGAAGGTCTTCACACCTTCAACAACACTCTGATATAATTATCGGTATCTAAAATACACGTATGTAAAAGACTATTCACAAGTACAGCCGAGCTAATACGGTCAAAGCAAGTTTACTAATCGCTCATCAAAACAATGTTCACTACTTGCTGGTTGAAACAAGACACTCGTTTGATTGCGGTGAATCTGTGGGCATATGGGCTGCAAAGCAGCCCTCCATCCCATATCTGGATTTCTGTGATATGGCGAAAGTGGGTTTTTTCCGTCTGCGAGATACGTCTTGGCGGTTGGTTGACAGGACTAGTCCGGTAGGCATGCCTATGGTGATGGAAGTTCTCTTGAATTTCTTGCTGAGAAAGTTGCATGGGAGAGAACCGAGAGGCTGCTCTGTTTGAATGCTGGGAGGGGGGGGGGTGAGGAAAATGACTGATTGGCTGCCCTGGGGTCTCAAAAAGTTAGAATCGGGAAAGTGGGAGGAGCTTGTCCAGTTTGCATTTTAAAGCTATGAGTGAAATAAAAAGTTGAACGAATTAAAGTTAAAAATAAAAATACTGAAATTAAATGAAATAAGTTAAGAATTTAGAAATTGTGCAATAAAAAACTTTTATTGCATGAAACTGAGATGCTATGGAGGATTGTAGGAATCTAGGAGAATTTTCCTAGGCCTTTTAGTTTTTTCATGAGCATCATAAGAATCTAAATTAATCATGTTGCTATTATTGGTATGCTGAAGAGAGTTAAAGAAATTAATTGCCATTTTTTGGATATGCTGCTTGAAACTATTGATTTTAAGGGCGTCTCTAAGGTATTCATTACGCATGCATCTGGTTGCTTTAGTTATCATGCGAATATAGTTATTTGGAACAGTTTCTAAAATTTTAATGTTAGTATTTGTAGCATATCCCCAAACTGGACAAGCGTAGGCTATGATGGGGCGCATAACGGCTGTATAGAGAAGCACTTTGTTTTCTATAAGACACTCGTTTCAGCGAGATCGCTCTCGACCCTGCGGAAACTTCCAGAAAAATCCGCTTGTATCATAGATCGGGAAGTTACTGGATTTCTCCAATACTAGAAAAATCCAGAGGGTCCTGAACTCTCCAACATAGTAGCCAATGTCGCCAAAATGGTCGCCAAAGTAATGCCAACTTGGCCCTATCGCCAATATTTCGCCAAGTTCCTATTGAATCGGCAAAATAACGTAAGGGACGGTGTTGCTTGTGAATATTACAGATTCAACATAAAATAAGTATAACAGAGTAATATAAATGCATTACACATCCAAATACAGATATATGTAATGTACACTATTTTATACAAAATTCGTAACAATATTAAGGATAAGGATAAGGTATCGTAATTATTACAGTTTAAATTAATGCAATATTGCTTTTACACATAGGTTCTGCATTTCATGTCCCGTACTTTATTACCAAATAAACTTTAGATTTTAAAAACTGTGATAAACTGGATATGGCATTACAGTGACAAATTTTAATATTTGGTGCATTTCAGCTCATCTGAATATTCAGGTTTTGGGTTCTATTTAAGCATAACATCAAAGCTCATTGGTACCATTAGAGAGTAATGTGGTAGTATTCTAAAAGATAAAATTGTCTACTGCAATTTAAAATCAGTAATTTTAACCTACCCCATTGTTCATTCATTCTTTTTATGGAATCAGCCAGCTCTTCTTCGCTTAAGTTATCAATAAAGCTAACGGCCGTTGCTTCATCCTCGGGTGTCTTCGAGCGTATACTGTCAAGAAAGTAATTGCAGGTACGTTTCTGAATTTCTGTGACATCTTTAGCTTCACGAATGAACCGAGCAAAACCTTCTCTTCCGGTGTCTAGTTCATCCGGTTTACGGGATGGCACAGGGTTTTTGATCCCTCCAACCGGACCAAGACTGAATTGACATGTCTCGTATTCACTTTCCTCATCCATTTTTCTAGCATCTAAGAGATGGATTTATTGGGATTTTAAATACTTCTGAAAAAAGAACCATAAAAATAAATCGAAAATATTCAAAATTATGTGTTTTCGTAATTTGATTAACCTGGAAATGGCAGATTTTTAAAATACGTTGAGATTAATAAATTTCATTTTGAGGAGTTGGAAAACTTAAATCCAAGAGTCAAAATACATAATTACTTTTAAAAAACTTAAAATCCCATACTAACACTTAAACTGTAAATTTAAAAGGATACAATGAAATCGCTAAATAAATCAAATTTATTCCTTAAAAGTTTAAATAATCTTTGTAAATAGATGAATTTTAGTAGAAATATAACCAAAAACAACAATTCAAGCGGTATTATAATAAGTAAACTGAAACGAATCATTAACATTTATGTCTTCCGAATTAACATTCATAATGTCAAAGGCTTTGAACTGATGCAAAATATCGAAAACAAAATTAATGTCAAAGGATTTTAAAACCTTTACTATAAGAATTATTTGACGAGTCCTTGAATCTTCTAAAACCCTTAAAGAAAATTAGAAAAGGCAAAATATTACAAAAATACTTCCAAAATTTTTCAGAGACGACGAGAGGAAAAAAATATAATACAAGAGATTGAAAATTTATCTTTTGACTTAGTAATAATAAGAAAATGCAAAACAGGGGATTTTAGTCAAATGCATTAAATTTATCGGCTAATTTAAGGGGGAATAAGCCTCATACACATCTAAATACAGTAAACATCTTATAGTAATTATAAAATGTTCCAATATACGTTTATTAAATTTTAATAGATTCATTTCTTAAATCAATCTATAAATATTTAACAAACGTGCTTAAAGCAAATAGTGTTTAGTCATATCAAGCAACAGTCCTTGATTTGTAGATTTACTTTCACAAAGTACAAGCAACAGCAAATGATCTCTTGTTAGCTGAACAGAATTATTACTCTCTGGAACTTAATAAATGTAGTTCCCTTTTAGTAATTTTTTTTCTTTTAGGATTAGAAATCCATCAAATTGATCTAATAATTTAATACAATTAAATTTAATTCAGAATTAAAATACAATTTTTTTTTAAAACTATGCGAGGATTCAGGAAATTTTCATGTTTAAATAATCATACAAAAAAAAATGTATACAAATATATACTTCTATTAAAAATATATTTACCACAAATAAGCAATGGGTGTAATGATTAAGGAGCCAAAACTAATTATTATGAGACAATGCCATATATATATAAACAAACCCTTTCATATGTCTTGATTGATTGTATTTTATCGATCATAAGAGTCCTTGTTAGAGTAAGATTACCTAGACCCGTGATTATGATTGAGAGTGTCATGGAAGAGATTGATTGATTATTTACAAATGTCGTATTTTAATGCAATATAAGAAGTATTGGCAGTGAACCTAATAAATTTGAACCACAATTGAATAACGAAGATGATATCTGAACTGACGAACTTCCATACAATTGCAATGTAAGGATTTTAAGCTTTAATAGATATAACGCGCATCAACCCAGCTACATTACGAGCCTTTAGGAGCCTTAGGACTCAAACCCAAGACTCGGTTGAAATAAGGTAGGCGTGAGTGAGTGAATGAATATTAACGTCGCACTGTTCAGCTACATGAGGGCTTTTGGGCGAGGAACCTCGAAATTTTGAACCATGGTCAAGTGACGAGGACGACACCTGAGCTAGCACCCCCTCTACTAACTACCACACCACACCAACGGGAGGACCTTTGAGCTCTCGACAGATTTAACGTGCATCGCTCCCCTACACGGCGGGTCTTCTGTGTTACTGTGCTCGAACTCATGACACGTCAGCCATGATCCAATACCTTGACCACCTGGCTACCGCGGCCAAAAATAAAGAGGCAATGACCTCGTTAGCCTTCATCCTTTGGAGTCAAGGAGTTAAGATGCCTGTTTAGGTAAAATCTAAGTTACTTTAATATGGTTCAAAAGAATAAGATTCGTCTTTAAAAGCATTTGTGCTGTGCTCAGTGTAAATTTAGCAAAACAAATTCTGCAAATATACGATGCAGTGAATAAAATACCTAATATACTTTTAACTACGCTATTAGTAGTCAATGTAAATGATAAGGTCTATTAGGCCCTGTTTAAATATAAACCCACAAAGGGCCGGCGAATTGGGGTTGGGGAGAAAAGCCAGCTTTTTACCAGTATTTTTTTAACCCGTTTACTCGAGAATCTGGTGATTGTTTGATAGATTCATGTGACTATACAATGGTTAGCGTGGGGGAAAAAAGAAATCATTAAAAGTTAACTAGAATAAACGTCATCCTCATGGCAACCACATCATCAAACGTTAGAAATATCAAAGTAACCATATTGTAATATTATCGCCCATTTTGGCGAACGTAAACAACAACTTGGCGCGTAGCACTCCTATATCAAATTAGCACCGAAAAGGTCCAGTTTCAAAACTTTTATTTTGCTACAAATTTGTAGAACTGTCCGAGCACATCCAATTTTTTAAAAAATTCGTCACAAATTTTTTTATACATTTCCGAATCTCGGACAGTTCTATTAAATTTTTGTCGTATTCCTTGATTTTCCCAGATGTTAATCAAAACTCTTATTTCTTCAGTGGACCAACGTGCACAATCAATAACGGCAAGTATCTGAATAAATGGATTTCGGTTGCAATGCATCACGGAAAAATTTGAAAACGAACTCGCTTTTCTCCCCATTTGCCCTTCCCCAAAGTCAAACCCGCTTTTTCAAACCGGTATAATACCGGCTCGTTGAGTAAACGGGTGTAGAGAGGATCAACGCCGGTATTTTTCCGGCAATTTTCGTCGATGCAAACGCGGCTTTAAAGTATTTTCTCATTTATAAACGTTATTCTTTAATTGAAAACATTTTAAATTGAGTTAGGAAATGTTTATGAAAATATTTATACGTATCGTCATAGCAATTGAACAATCAAATATTTATTGTTGACCCTGAATTTAAAATGCTTTTGGAAAGATATTTCGTAATATAGAACTTCGGTCAGATGGTGAGGAGATCTTGTGATTATATTTTCTTTTCTTATACTGTGCTAAGAAGTAATCCATTTCACTCTCTCTCTCTGTCTTATATTCTGCAGATATGCTGAATTGAAAAGAGTTCATTACCACGCAATACTCTTCTAATATGAATAATCTCAGATGTCTTTTTTACAACTAAGCTTCAACTTCAAAGTAAGAATGGTTACTCGCTGTGAACTCTAAATTAATTTAATCTCTATGCTACGGGAGAGCTTTGATTCTTAGTTGAATTTATGATGTAATAACCTCTATCGGTTAAAGTGTAGTATAAGGGGGGGGGAGCCTTGGCGATGTTAATTTTTTTTGGCGACCAAAATCGATTGCCACTTAGCGGTAGGCGCCCAGCCAGAATGAATTCGTAATCTCACCATAATATGTATATAAAAATCGCCGAACCCAAAGAAAAATCGCCAAATAGAAAGCCCCCGCCCCTTTACTGCACTTGAGCCACCTCTATCCTCTCACTGATCTTCATTGATGCTAACATTTAAGCTCTTGGTTTGAGTTGAACGTCCCTTGTTAAGAAACTTTGTACTATGACTGCAAATTATCGCATTCGTAATAAAATATTCCTTTCTTAATTGAAACCATATATTAATTTATTAAAGCTATTTGAATTGAATTAATTGTATTATTAAGATACGAACATTATATATATATCAACGTCATGGTCACAAATCTGTGGATGGTGTTTGTCCAATCATGGATTTAGAGTTCTTGTCCTACGACAGAACTGCCGTCCAGAGGGGTTGATGTATGTCAAATATGTCCAAGCTCCAAGTTCTCTTGTTAGTGTAGCGTAGAATTCTCCAAAAGTGAAATTCCAACTCAAATGCCGTCCTTGTCACTTGCTCCTGTTTTATTTATTTATTGGTTTCGTAGTTTGAAATAGTTTCCAGCTGCCGCTAAAGTTCGCGAGTGAGAGTGGGAGAATATTAACGTCGCACTGATTAGCAACACGAGGTCTTTTGGCGACGGTCCGCGTAATTTTGAACCATGGTCAAGTGACGGGGACGACACCTGAGCTGGCACCCCTCTCCTAACTACTACACCACACCAACGGGAGGACGTTTGAGCTCTCGACAGATTTAACGTGCATCTCTCCCCTACACGGCGGATCTTTAATGATACTAGGATCAAACTCATGACACGTTAGCCATGTTCCGATGCCTAGACCACTCGGCCACCACTAAAGTTCGCTTACCACAGACAACATATCTCATAATTTAGAGTTAAGATCAGATAATGTGGTCGACACCTGAAGCCACTCCATTATATAAATATGCATACATATTCATGCCAACATAGTATGATATATTTTACTATTTTCGTTTCATTCGTGTATATGTTAACTGATTAAAGACCCGAAACGAATCATCTCATATCCAATTTATGTAATGTATTGGATATGACGGAAATACACTCGTGATCCTTTTGTTACAGATAGTGCTCAAAATACGAGTAAACTTGTGAAAATGTGTTAAAACACAATATTGTGATCTCGTACTGTTAAAATACGTTTTCTGAATTAACATGTTTAATTTTTGAAGATTTGTCCTTATTTTGCATTTAATATTTTCTCATTTTTATTGCATTTAGGTTATTCAAACTTGAGTGTGTGTCAAATCCAATTGAATTGCAATTCAAAACAGGTAAATGCAAATTTTTAAAAATTTACAAATATATTTCAGGAAATCGCTGATTTAATTAAAAATAATTTGCCTATATATAAAACAATTTCCCTGATTACACACGTAGCTGTTTGATTTCTTGAAAAACAAATGCGTAGTATTCAGGCAATGAAATTTATTATAAACTTGTGTAGAAATAAAAAAGGAACTTGTCCTCATATAAACTTCAAATAAACATAATTTGGACAGAAATTAATTGTTAAATTGGGAAGCGTATCCTGGCTTAAAAATTTATTTAAATGTCGCATATAATGGACACATTAATAATGTTTAAAACTTTGTCCTTTTTTAATTGATTTTTCAAAGCTGTAAGATATTATCGTAAAAATATATTTGTGATATTTTCTATGAGACTCAATTTCTCGCTATATTTGATATAGAGGGGAGTCTGGTATTAGGGATTAGTTGGGTAACATAGAATGCCTAGGTTTTGATTCTGTTTATAGCTATTAATGCTTGTCAAAACCTCTCATGATGCATTGCAGTGAGAATTGACCACTTGCTTGTTGCCCTACAACTCACTACAAAACAAAGTGTGTTTTGTGATTTTCAGAAGTTTTCACAGGTAAGTTTTCAAACATTTTAAACTACTAATACACATGAAACTTCAACATTAAAGTTAAACATAATGCACACCGAAAAAGAATTGTAGCTTGTAATACTGTACTCCTTCAGTTTAAAGGTTCATTTTCCAAGACGGAGTGTCGGATATTATGAAATACAATACCTAGTATTTCATTGTACCAGACATTAGCAGAGAAAGATTATATTTGCAATTTCTGTAAATAGATTCGAAACAGAAATGACTTTCACTTATTCTTAAAAATATGGCTTTTATATTTTAAAAATAACTATGTTTTAAGAGGTTTTAGTTTTTCTAATGCACCTATTCCATAATACGCACCAATTATAAATTTTCTTCAATGTAACAAAAAAATATATAACAAACATTTCGTGATAATTCCTTGCAATCGTTTATAGTGTATATCCATGACAATTTTGGAAATTTTTTATCAAAAACAAGTTATTTTAAAAAATATAAGTAGTATTCCATAATCCCCGACTCTCATCTACTTGTTGTTCGTGTTGCATATGAATGAAAAACAACTACACTTTTCTAAGTATTTCAGTTGTTGAGCAGTTTTTAAAACAGTTTTGGAAACTAATTTGATATCGATAAACTACGGAATTTTTCGCCAAATAGGTTGTAAGATCAGAGCCGGCTACAGCAATTTTGCCGCCCCGGACGGAAATGAAAAATGCCGCCCCTCTCCCCAAAGTAAAAAAAAACAACTTTCATTAAAGATAAAAATTATTCATAAATGCACTCCTATAAAACTAGAATATTCCTTGCGAAGAAAAAGGGAGTACACATATATATATTCAAAACTAAAACATAAAAATTTACCACTTTTTTTCTGATTTTTAATTCTGAAAACTTTCTGATCAATTTATTCAGCTATTTCATGTTCGATAGCTAATGTAGCTAAGCCATTTAATCTATCTTTAGAATTTGCGAACTGTAAGAAATTTTTTATTAATTTTAATTTTGAGAAATAATATCTACACTTGCCAA
>BMAO01034128.1:0-64488 GCA_019973975.1 Trichonephila clavata
CGGGCTGCAATTCGTCGGCTAAGCATATCCCACACATGCTCTATTGGATCCAAGTCCGGTGAGTATGCTGGCCAATCCATACGGGTGATATCCTCCGATTGAAGGCATTCGTCTACAATGTTTGCACGGTGAGGACGGGCATTGTCATCCATAAACAGAAATTCAGCACCCATGGCGCCCCGAAACAAACGTACATGTTGTTCCAGAATGACATCCTGATAGATGTGGCCTGTCATCGTTACACTCTGAACATAGGTCATTCTGGAACCAAGAATATTTCCTCCCCAAACGAGCCATCCTGCACCACCGTAACGGTGTCGTTTAATGGTGTTCTCTTGGTGGTAACGGGTACCTGGCGCTCTCCATATGAAAGTCCGGCGAGAATCAGACTGCAAACTAAACCTGGACTCGTCGGAAAACATCAACAAGACCACTGTTGCGGTGTCCACAATGCATGCTCTCTACTCCAGGTTAATCGCAGGCGACAGTGAGTTGCGGTAAGGGGAACACATCTCACAGGCCTACGAGCATATAGACCAATGTGCCCTAAGCGTCTGTACACGGTCTGCCTTGAAACTGTCGTACCGGTAGCTGAAGAGGCTGACGAGATAGGTCTGATGCTGTGCTCCGTCTGTTTCTTTTGGCAGTAACTGCCAAATACCGGTCCTCATTCGGCGTTGTAACTCGGGGCAACCTGTGCTAACATCTACTCACATTACCATCATCTTGAAATCGATGCCAAAGCCTGGAGATGACACTCTGGGCGATTCCAAGTTCCTCGGATGCTTCCAGCTGGATACGTCCACTTTCCAGTCGTCCGATAATTCTACCACGTAAAAAATCATCCAAATGCTTCCTTTGTGCCATAACTATCCGGTTATTGCACTGAAAGGCTTTTAAAGCGCTTGTGAACAATTTTACTTCTTTGCCACCATTCCTTATATACCCCTCTCTTACACTCTCGTCATTGTGACGTACTATTCACGCCATCTGGTGGTTTCCTGTAATTTGCATATTCTTCTTCAAGGTGTGTGTGATATTCTACAGGTGAAATTTTTATTTTAGAGTTCAATTTCTGAGTGATTCTGAATTATCCTTAATTTATGGACATGAGTGTAATTTTCTCGATTTTTTTGGAGAATATTGTTATATAATAAGTAATGACTAAATTTAAAAGAAACTAATCCCAAAATTTATTTCTATTATAACAATAAATTTGAATCATTATAAAAATGAAACAAATTCTAACAATTAAGAATACATTTTATCCGTTTTTAACCTGCACAATACAGATTTCTATCCAATATAGTGAAAGGCCACGGTAGCTAAGTGGTCCCGATCACGAACTCGTGACCTGTGTTGTCGGGTCACCACTTTGAGCCCTAGCCCATTGACGATTCGCTGTGTAAAGGATCTGATGCACGTTCAATCTGCCGAGGCTAATCCTCCTATTGGCATGTGTGGTGGGAGAGTTAAAAATAAAGTATACAAGCTCAGGTGCCGTTTTCATCACTTGACCTTGGGTCAAAAATGTGATGTCCGTCGCCAATAGCCCTCGTGTTGCTTCCTTGCAATTTTAGAACATGTAATTTTTTGTAAAATATAGTATCACACAGCGATGCTAATGTTTACAATAATTTTATGCAACCTCTGACAATAAAGTTCGGTGAATAGTCCTGTAACATTAACGTAGATGAATTATAACGAAAGTTACCTTACTGTCTTTGAAATAGTCTCCTCCCATAATTATGCACCACTGAGATCTGCTATACATGTCCGGAAACTTTGTAAGAAGTCTTCTTTTTGAGATGATGTTCAAAGCCTCGTCACGTTTCATTTGATGTCTGAAATATCGTCAAATCTCTTAACTTTCAAAGCGAGTTTGAGTCTTGGGAAGAGGAAGAAAGTCTGGAGGATTGCGATCTGGCGAGAATAATGGATGTTCAATTTGCACCCCCCTCTGTTTTTGCCAAGAACTGTTTGACGATATTGGCTGAGTGAGGGCGTTCGCATTGTCATGAACAAAGAGCCATAAACCTTGTTGTGCGTACTGGGGTCGTACCCTGCGTAGACGTTTCATGAAACGGATGAAAATTTCAATGCACCTTGCAGCATTCCTCATCCAGCTATCTTGCACACAGCTAATCGACGATCTTTCGTAATTAATTTACTCAGTTTCTTAATGTTTTCGTATCTGACGGAGATCGCCGGTGTTTTGCTACGGAGATTGTCAGAAACACTTTTCCAGCCATCTCGAAAATAGGCGAATTACTCATACACACACTTCATGAACAGGGCGTGATCTTCATAAACACGTAACAGCATCACATAAGTTTCTGTCGGTGTCTTTCCAAGTTTAAAACAAAACTTTAAATTGATCTTTTTTTCGTTATTTTCCTTTTCTCGGTCTAAAACCAACGCACTAAACAAGCGCTTTGTAAAATATGTCTTACGTAGAACACAAATAACACTCAACTTAACAACGGTGTGGGTAGATGGTCAAAACCTCCCGCAACGCATGTGTAACGTTTTGTTTCGCCAGTGTTGCCAAATCGGCCATTCTGACTTCATTCACCGAACTTTATTGTCAGAGGTTGTAGTTCCTTTGATATTTTTTTAGTTCACAAATCCTTCTTCTTCAGTCAAAAAGTATCAAGAATAGATCACTAAAAAATATCTCACGTCAAGTGTGACACACACTTTTGAGAATTTTCTTGCTACTGACACACTTTGTACTAAAGTTCTTTCCGGATGCGATCCCACTGTTATAACAAATAATAACAATTTATCTTTACATGCCGAACGAAAAAGTAAATAGATTTGAATAATATGCGTCTCAAAACTAAGTTAAGTTGGTAAAGAAGGAGGAGAAGAAAAATAACAATAAATTAACTGCGGAGAACCCACTTCAGAAAACGGACTTTTATTTACACAACGAACGGGCAATTCTACCTTCTCGAAAATCCAATTCTTTGAGGAAATTCTTTCCGGTTTATCGAGAACATCTGTGACAGGAAAAATAAGTTTCTTTTTTAAACTCTCCAACTTAGAATAGAAATTGTGACAGAGGGAAAAGTTCAAAGTAAATATTAAGTTGCTTTTTTTACCCTGGTAAATTTTTTCTGACCAATTTTTTTTTTCACTCGTCAAGCCAATTGAAAAGCAAAAAAGACTTCATCTATCAGAAGAAAACAAATGGTATGCTCATTGAACTTTCGTTAATTACATTTACTCTTGACCAATATCTCTCAGTCATTATAAATCCATGAGATGGTAATTTGCATTTATATACATGCATAAATATAATGAGAATTTAAAGTTCCTGTAGACGTTTTCATTAATTAACATATCCTATGATCATATTATTTATGCAAGAACTATATGTTTGATTTACACTGCTCAAGACCAATTAGATATAGCATTTATGTTAAATCTTTAAATTTTACATTTATGTGTACATATGTAAGTATGTTTGTATATGTAATAACTTAATATTTACCAAAAATTCTAATCTTATATATTTTCCCCTCTAAATCAGGGAGGGTATGCAATCTATGGCACGCGTGCCGCATGTGGCATGCGGTACAACTCTCAGTGGTACTCTGCACTACTCTATAAATTTGTCAACTTTTGAAGAGGTGGAAGTTGATAAATTTGAAATGGGCTTTATTTGAAATACATCTTCATAATTATGGATATTTACTGAATTACGAAAAAACTTGAAAGATAAATTTACATTTATTTTGTAAATTATTATTGTCATTTCTAGAGAGATTTAATTGTTTGAAAGAGAAAATTGCATGTATTCTTCTTTCCGCTTTTCGTTCTACATATCTAAGTAAAAATACTTTCCTCATATTTAAAATATTTCGAGTCCGCAAAGAAACTATTTAACAACTGAATGCCAAATTGAATTATACCCCTGAAATTGCAATGTGACAGTAAAGAGGTGCAAGCGCTAGTTTGTCATTAAAATTTTTATTTTTTTTTATTTAGCTGTTATGAAAGGAAATACTTATATTTTATAATGTATATTTCTTATTTTAATAAATATGTCTAAAAATGATGGTATAATTTTTTATTTATGTTGAAGGTATAGTTATATTTTATATTACATTTTTATGATAAGAAATATTTTCAAATGTTGCAAAAATAATACATAATAAAGCTCTAAATCTAAATTCTTAACCTCTGCATGCATTATAGCAGAGAAAAAATTTCTTCAATAATGCCCTACTGTGTACTATACATATATATATATATAGAGAGAGAGAGAGAGAGAAATTTTGATTATATATATATATATATAATGTATCAAAATTTCTCTACACTAGAGAGATGAATAAACATGATCAAACTGAAAAGAATTGAAATTGTTTGATAACCAGACAATAGACTTTAAATGGAAATAAGAAAAATTAAAACAATCGTGATTAATATAAAAAAATATAAAAACATGGATGCTACAGTATTATCAACATTGCTGACTTAGGACAGCTTAAATATAAAATAATTTATATAAAAGGGAGGTTGAACATGTTTTGTGGCCAGCCAACCTTCCCCCTTTTTGTTAATAATACTGAACAAAAACCTATTGAAAATAATGGATAGAAAATCTATATCCATTATGAGAAAAAGGTAACTTACCTAAAAATTACATTCAAAAATGCAGAGCCCGCGCTAAATCTGAGTACAATAAACAAGTTATTGTCAGATTTGGACCCAAATACAAATTTAAAGCATAGAATGGCTGAAAAGTAACAATTAGTAAAAATATGAAAAGAATAGAAATAATAAATTAAGAATTGTTATCATACTACCGTTATCTTAGGGACACTAAGATTATATGATTAGGACAGATTAAATTTTAAAAAATTTATAAAAAAGTGGGGTTGAACATGTTTTTAATTATATATATATATAATATATATATATATATATATATATATATATATATAAATATATATATATATGTATATGTATATGTATGTATATAATTCAAAAATATACACAAAATAGTTATAAACCTAAGATAATTAGTCTCATAATAGTAAAAAGTATATATATTAGCCACAGTAGTACCATAACAAACTCCTGGCCTTAGGAACCAGAATTGCAGTTTTAAACAAATATATATATATATATATATATACGAAGGCTGTTCATAAAGTATCGATACTGAATTTATTCTATTTATTCGAGAAAACCCCAGCGGAGGGACTGTGCGCATCATGCATGTGCATATTTCACCTTGTCTCACAAAATTCGGCAGGTCTGTACAGCGCGCCGTTCAGTCACACTGATTCTTTCACGTGGAGTGTTTGCGTGCGTTCGTCGAAAAAAGAAAATGTGTGAAAACACGGATTAGCGAATCTGTATCAAGTTTTGCTTTAAGCTCCGTAAAATGGGCACCAAAACTTACGAGATGGTGAAAACAACATTTGAGATGAGGCAATGAGTCGTGCTCGGGTTTCGAGTGGTTCCGGCGATTCAAGGAGGGTCGTCAATCAGTGAACAGTGATCCCATTCTGGACGCCCATCCACCTCTCGCAATGAGGACAAGATTGCACAAGTGAAGCAGTGGTGCTGATTTTTCCTCTTTCCCAAGATCAAAAACACCGTAAAAGACACCGGTTTCAGGACATTGAAACCATAAAACAGAATTCGACACAGCAGCTTCAGGCCATCCCAAAGTCTGAGTTCCAGAAATGTTTCGAAGACTGGAAACATCGTTAGGCCAAGTGTGTTACTGCCAATGGAGCA
Organism: Trichonephila clavata; assembly: GCA_019973975.1. Classification (NCBI taxonomy): domain Eukaryota; kingdom Metazoa; phylum Arthropoda; class Arachnida; order Araneae; family Nephilidae; genus Trichonephila; species Trichonephila clavata. The sequence goes on from BMAO01034128.1 coordinate 5,764, forward strand.
TATTTCGAAGGAGATTGACTCAAAACGTGTTTATGTATGTATGTTTTTGCATAATAAATTCAGTCTCGATACTTTTTGAACAGCCCTCGTAATGCCCCTGGCCACCGTAAATGCAACACCTGAAGGAAGCACGCAAATAACATGAAATTTACAACATGCATTAGCGGAGTGAGATATGCAAATGATTAGAATTTCAGCGCAGACACACATCACGCATGCCTGTGGCGCCACCTCAAAGCGCTATTTAAGGCTTGGAGATTTCGACGATTTCAAGTTCGGCAATTGTGTTTTTTCAAAAAACGATCAGTTACGTCTCGTAGAAAACAGCGATCAGCTTTTGATCAAGTATCCGAGTTCGACAGAGGAAGGATAGTGGCCTACCGAGATTGCGGATTATCTTTCAGGGAAATCGGCAGTCGCGTATTGGACGAAACCAAACAACTGTAATGCGGATATGTAGCCGTTGGATGCAGAAGAGTACGATGGACTGACGTGGTCTATCGCATCTACCTCAGTGCACCACTTCACGTGAGGACAGGCAAATTGTGCGCATGGCAGTGACGGATCGCTCAGTCACATCACAAACCATAGCACAGCACTTTGAGTCTGTAACATATCATTCAGAGTCTGCGCGTACCATTCGACGCCATTTACAGCAGAAGGGTCTGTCCGCAAGACTTTTGCAAGACCATTGCTTGGTTTACCCTTGACGCAGAACCACAGACGTCTCCGCCGCCAATGGTGCGATGAAAGAAGGATGTTGGTGGCAGAATGGAATGAAGCTGTCTTTACTGAAGAGTCACACATCTGTCTACAACACCACGATGGTCGGATTCGAGTCTGGAGATACCGTGGAGAGAGGATGCTGAACAACTGCGTTATGCACCACCACACTGGTCCTGCACCGGGTATTATGTTATGGACCGCGGAATTGGATATCACTCTCGCACTCCTCTAGTACGCATTGCCGGTATATTAAACAGCCAGCGCTACATCTCCGAGGTGTTGGAGCCAGTTGTCCTTCCTTACCTTCAGGGCTTGGCCCAGCCCTATTTCAACAGAATAATGCGCGACCACACGTGGCACGCATTGTCCAAAGATTCTTCGTCAATCACCAGATTGAATTGCTTCCCTGGCCGGCTCGCTTTCCGGATCTATCGTCGATAGAAAACATGTGGTCCATGGTTGCTCAACGATTGACCCAGATTACACCCCCAGCTGCTACACCAGATCAACTTTGGCAACGTGTGGAAGCTGCTTGGTCTGCTGTACCCCAAGAACACATCCAAAGTCTCTTTGAAACAATGCCGAGGCGTCTGGCAGCGGTGAGCTCCAACAATGGCGGCTACTTTGGCTACTGATTCTGGCAGGAACCACACTTCACAGAAGTCTATAAATTTAATCATTTGATACTTGGTCAACATGTTATCTACAAAATAAATTTTGATGTGCTATCTCTGGTCTTTCTTGGTGTTGCATTTACGGTGGCCAGCAGTGTACATATATATCATTTGATTTAAGCTTTTAAGTTATCTGTGAGAGAGAGAGATAGAGATGCAACGAGAAGCATGACGGACTTCGTAATTTTGAATCCCGGTCAAGAGAAGAGGGCGACTCCTTAGCTGGCACCCTCTCTCCAAACTTTCCTATCACGTCAATAAGAGGATTCTGAGCCTCTCTCTCGAAAGATTTAACATTTATTAAAATTACAATTTATTTTAATTTAATCAGTTATACAATATTTAAAAGCCTTTTTTTTACCATTATATGAATTAACATAAGTTTCCATATTTTATTTTTAAGTAAATATAAGTAACATTTTTTTGTTTCAAACAACTAAGAAAACGAGTTCAACTACTTCTTGAGAGAAAATTTAAATACCTTGTCTAATTTTAAAATTAATCAAAGTGAAAAGATTGATCATCGCTTGTCCAAAGCATCACTAATAATTTAGTCAAACAATGTTACGTGTATGCAGTTGATTATCTTCGTTTATAGAAAGGAGCAAGAGTGAATTACTTTTAGAACACCTAGAACGTTATAATAATTATTCGTTGCAAAATCTTAGCCATTGTTTGACCAATTACGCTTTTCCAAAGGAAAGTCAGTAATAATTATTATCATTTCGCTATACTGACGTGATTAATGTTAGTTTAGTATAAATTTTATACAAAATTTTCTTCATACAAACTATGTTTTATGAATTTTACTGCTGAAATTTAATAATATTTTTCTCAATACGAATAACACAGAAAGTCGATAGTCATACATACACATGTGTAAGTGTGTAGAATTCGTTCCTTAAATAAGATTAAAATGTAGTATAGTAGACGTTTATATCACAGTGGAAATTCACAGTAATAATCTACGGTTTATACTTCCTGAATTTTCAAAAGAATACTTATGTTATGTAAAAGGAATGATTTAAAATCTCGATTATGTATAATTTTATTTTTTGTTTATCAAAATCTTTGATGAATCTCTAAAGATGTATCAGCCAGAGAAAATCTTTCTATTATATATTTTAGTAGAAATTCTGTTATATATGTGTTAAGTATATTAAATAGAAAATTAATTTAGTAATACAGGGATAATTTAATTGATGAGCAGATAATTCAATGATATCTGAATAATTTAATAAAGCGAATTAATTTAATGATATATAGAGAGTTATTAAATATTCTTGCAACTGCACTAATTACCTAAAGGAAAAAATATCGACCATAAAAGAGAACTGCTCCTGATAAATATTTTTGTTGAAATATTAGAATGTCAATGAAATCTTTCTCTTATAACAAAACATATAGAGACTTTTTATAATTATAGAAATACTATAGAAATTATATCAAATACTAATTTCTAAAAAATGAAAAGCTGAAGATAAACAATAATTAGATGAAAAGTCTGTATTAAATTGTTTTTATTTATTTACGATGCCAATTGCAAGTTTTGATATTATATGCATACATTCTTCTCTTTCAAATCAACTTAAAGTAAGAAAAAATATTTGAGTGCTAAAACATTATCACATAACAAAGATATGAAATCTGTATCACGAATGTGTAGGAGTTATGAGATATTTTCATATATAATGAATATCAGAGTCGTTATTCTCACGGGCTATTTGTTAAGCAGACAACCATAGCCATATGAATAATAGTACCAGTAATTACTCATTTTATTGCGAAATAATGTTCCTAAATTTCCTTATTGCCTTTATTGTGGTATTAAGGTAGTCCTTTTCTTATTTATTAATTATTTGGATAAGATTTTTAAAGATTTCATAAAAACCAGTGATTGTATAACTCAGAAATAAACTTCTATTTTTTTTAAAAAAATACTGATGAATTGTTTTATTATCCGAATTACTGAGAAAAGTTGATAAAAACGACTTCCTACAACTTGTTTTTTTTTGGTGATAATATTAAGTTTAATCAACACACCTCTCACTTTTTCTTCGATATCACTTTTTCAATCATTAGAAAGGTCCTTCATTTTCATTTTTTATCAAAAACACTTGAGAGTAAAAAAGGCGGTTTTATACCACCACCTTATCTGAAGTGTAAAATAAAAGTGAAACTTAATTTAAACCTCCAAAACAGTTTAGATAATAAGCTACTGCACTTCGAAACCATTACATATATCAGTAAGTATAGATAGACATATTAGTTTCGTTTTAGAAATAAGCCTTGCATTGAGCCTTCTCTTAAATAGTTATTTGTTACATGGGTTTAATGGTATTAACGATTTTTTTAATTGAATCACTGATCTAAATGTAATTAATTTTAACGCTGAAAAAAAACCAGCGATGTTGTTAGTGCTATAAGAACTTTCAGAGAAGTAGATTATGTTCTTATCGCTTAACAGAGCGTAAATATACTAATAAATAAATTTGCGGGGGGTTTTTTTCTCATATATTCCATATGAATCGAAAACTAAAGCTTTTTAATACAATATTTCGAAGAATATTCTTTCTAATAGATTATAATCTTCACAAAGATTTATTCATATACAGTGATTTGCTTATAATTATTTATACACTGCCTAAACAAGGGTGTCAAACTCTAAGGCTAACTTGGGGTAAGCAAACAAGATTTAAATTTAGGTGGGCTGCAAAAAAATCAATATTCATTGAAATGCAATTTTTTTTTCGAATTATACATTATAATAAACATAAATAAAAGAAAAAAATTTAATGTTTACGTCCTGACACTTGGCATCCTTTCTCTGCTACTATCTTTCCTATTTCGGAAGAAATTTTGATACTTTATTACGTATTATTGTGCCAAAATACTTGTCGGGACGCTAAAGTGCTCGTTGTGGCTGCATGCGGCTCGCGAGTTTGTCATCTCTGTTCTAAAAGAAAAGTACAGCCTGTTTTTTGTGTCTAACTTGAAGATAAAAATGACCATTGAAACAAGAAATTTAAAATAAATGTGTATTAAACCTTTTTGTATTGAATGCAATGCAGAAATTATCATAACTTTCTGTATCATAATCAGTATCTGCATTAGTCATATATCATTAATTTTCTGACTCGGCTAAAAATAATGGATGGTACACATATTGGCATTGAATGAAAGATTGTTTTAATGCCTTGTTGGGGGTAATAGCCAGTGCTGCCTTCACTCATTGCTAAAGTTCATCTGGTGAAACAATTGGTGGTGTATTCCAGACCAGTCATCCTCCAACCATCGATCAGATGTGTTCGATAGGTGATCAGGATCACAAGCAGTAATGTACGAAGGGAATTCGAAAAGTAACCTTTGAATCGCTGTAAAAGACAAACTAAGACAAAGGGGGTAGGAATTCATTTACATATCAAAAGTACAACTCCCCTCTATTTTTTAGCATAGTCTCCCCCATTATTCAAGCATTTGTCGTACCGTTTTACCAATTTACCAATTCCTTCTGTATAAAAAGCGGCCACCTGTGATTTAAACCAATGTGTCACAACGTTTTTAAGTTCCTCTTCATCATAGAAATGCTGTCCCCCCAAGCCACCTCTTCATTGCAGTAATTAGATGGTAAACGGATGAGATCAGCATTCACTTCAGACAGCGTTCCACTTTGTGATTCCTCACGAATGTTTGTTCTTCCGTACTTGAAAAAGCGTATCCATTGGCACACTACGCCTTCACTCAAAATATTCGGCCCGTATACGGCACACAATTCACGGTGGATATCTACTGCTGACAGGTTTTCTTTGGTCCAAAGAAATCTTATCACTCCTCGCACCTTACATTTTGATCGGTGGCACACATTTGTCACGTTATAACTAGCAAACTCTTAGCCCTACGACACTCTCATTCACCGACTGGAAGCTTGCTGAATCAGAAATTGCTCGTGTATTCGATTGACGGCACTTCGAACCATACTAACCATCGCCCAAACGGCGGTTAGTTTCCGAATATCCTTCGCAATCTGTTCGGCAAGAAAAAAATCTTGAACTTTGTGGGCTATGTGTAGTCGGGTATTGTATTGAAAAAATGTGGCCGTAGGCAAGTTCTGACATTAAGAGAGAACAACAGACTCCATATCTTCCTAGCTATAGCACTGAGAGGTCACCAACAATGCGTATTAGAGAAGTAAAGGACTTTAATACCTCTCTAAGCTGTAATATCGTGTATGGAGATGGTATAACAACGCATAGTAAGGCATCAGTTGAGCAAACCCTATTTCCGGGTATCCAGTATTGAGTCTAACCATCGTGGTGTTGCAGATAAAACTGTGATTCGTTTGTAAAGACAATGCCCTGTTTGTAAATGTCGTCATGTCCTCCATTCAATGCAAAATTTCGGATGTAATATTTGTGATTTTGAGACAAAAATAATCACATCAAAAGGAATCACAGCAACATACTGTATTTGTTATTATCTGATTCCTCAAGGCAGAGCAGTTCATCGTTGCCGTGCGCACAATTTGTCCGTTTCACGTGTATTGGTGTAATCGTTGGTCAGTTATTTTCTCTTGCATTCATCAATTACAGATCCTCATCACTTTTACTTGGTTACATCCAACATCACTGATTTTTCTGAAGGATAATCTACATTCTCTAAAAGCAACAGTTTTTCCTCAGTTAAACTCACAGACATGCTGGAATGATATTCGTATTCTTTTTCAAGACATTCTATGGTACTTACGTATTAAATATCGTCGACCAGTTTCTCAAATGAAAATACGTTTCCAAATGAAACAATATGCAACCTATAGTGGAAAGCTGCTTACACGCACTTACGAACATAGTAATCTTGTTCACGCATACGATGACATCAGTGGCGTAGCGGAGAATATCAGCGCCCCCAACGAAGTCAAGTTTTCGACCCCAAGCCGAATTTTGCAAAGGGTACGTGTTTGGTGTCAGTCAGGCTTTGGCTCCCTAGAATTTTGTCTCCACCCCCCTCACTCCCGCGATTCGGGGGTGTAAGTTACGCCACTGGATGACAGCATTTGGCGACATCTTTTGAGTTGGCAACGTTTTTTTGGCAACAGTTTTTTCACTATTTATCCATAATGTGTGTCTACGCTGAAATTCTAATCCTTTCCATGGCCCACCGCGGCTTAAGCATCGAAAAAATTTCCCGCGGTTTAAGTGCCTTGTTCGCGATGTTGTATGTTGAATAGCCAGCAATGTACAAGAATCCCTAAAACCTAAGCTATCTAGAAATATCGGTAAAGAGGGAAAAAAGAAATATCAAATTTTCTCTTACATAGATTCAATTCACTGTAAGTATAAAATTATTTTAAATAATGAAATATTTTCGATTTTACGTTTTCATTCAATAAACGGGATAGGTAAAACTGCCAACTTTTTGTGTTTGTTTCTGTCCGCCACACGGGACTAATAAAGATGACTCTTGCTTTTAAAATTTAACAACTTTAATTTTGCATTTAAAAGATATAAACAAATGCTAACAGCATTTTGAGGCGAGAACCTCTCCTAAAGAGGGACAGTACATGAATTGAGCATTCCACACATCATATTCCATAAACAACTCGAAACAAACATGTTGCCATCGCGCAAAAGATAAATACAGTCGATGGCGTTAGTAAAAAGCACGATAATAAAACTAATTATTGTACAGAAAATACATATGAAATTCAAATTGCAAATTATAAGAATAATTGAATAGAAATTAAGTATCGTATATAAATGAACATACTTAGCACTTTAAATAATAAAAATACAGTTCGAATAATAATAAATATATAATTTGAATAATAATATAATACACTTTGAATAAAAGAATACAATTCCATCCAAACAGTTTCTTTAAAAAGTGTTCTTTCAGAATTTTTATTGATTACTAATGCTCACAAGTATGCTATTATTTACATTCGGAGCAACCCGTACCTCAAAAGAACAAAATTAATTAAATTTTCAAAAAAGAACACTTTTTTTTTTAAAAAAATTCTTTTGATCTGCAATCAAGTTGTTTCACTCAAACCTCGCAGAGAATTTATATATTTTCAGTGCAGTCCCATAAATTTAAAAAATTCTATTTAGTCAAAAAACGTTCTGTCAACCTAAGCACAAATTACCTCTGTCGTTTATGGCAAAACTATTCAAATATTTTGATAAGTAGTTTAAATGCAAGGATTTCTCCAAAAGAAATAAAAAAAATTTTGATCTATTCATCCTGTTGTATTCACGGTCGAAGAATAGTTGAGTGAGAAAGCTGTCTCAAAAGAGATAGAATAAACTCAAAATAGTTTGGATGGAACCCCCTCAAACATACAGACCGGAACTAAAAGCACAGATATTGCTGAGTTTCAATTCACAGTTTGCACTCGGTTTGTTTGTTTTATATTATTTTATTTTTTTATTTTCCTTCTTTTGAAATTTGGAATTGAAAGTAAGGGAATAAAATTTGAATTGTTATTGTTTTTAGGAATTATTTAGAGCGCACAAATTTGTTGGTTTAACATAGTTAAAGTAAATAAATAAAGTTATTAAGCACTGAAATCTTTTTATTCAATTCATTGTACATATTTGTTGCAATATATTATCATATTTTATACTCTAAGTAGTTCTGCTATCCAAGTAAATTAAACCATAGAATATTTAGGTACTTTTCGTTTAGCCAGTGGAAATCTCGCAAAGCAGGTTTTATTGGAGACAACACACAATATACACATAAAAAATGTTATAAATGTTGATTCTGATGAGTTTTCCATCAATTTTTGATGTATACTGAAAAAGACGTTACTGACAAGAAAAGACCATGACTTGTTTGGAAAAAGGTTGTTAAATGTTACCAGCGAGAATATCCCGTTTAGCGTCGGTCGTATAATTTCTGGTGACTTTATCGCTTGCGCTGCGAAACGGAAAAGTACCAATATTTATTTGTCTTATGTAAAAACTAATCCTCAATTCATGCATCACATGAATAATCACAACTTTGAAACGACTTTAAATCCCTTCTACCCTGAGGCCCAGCTAAAGGTGTGGAGGAAGTCAAAGGGTCATTCGACATGATAAATTCCAATTATTTTATTTATCACTATAATCAACTCAAACACAAATAACACTTCAAATAGGATAATTCAGTCAAGAAATTGAGAGAAAAGACGAGATTCGTGTTTGGGGAAAATATGTTCAATAATGCTGCTCTTCTCCATAATATTACTTTAAACAGAGCTTACGTATTTAATGTTCGCACTACTACTTTAACACTCTAAGCATCAACTTAATATAAGGTGGCAGTACCTGAACTATGCAGTCTTCTACTCAATCCAACTTCACTTTAACACTTCTTAGTTATAATCTCTTACAAGGACTTTAAACCAATTCTGGTACTCTTCATCTTGTAACTATCTTGTCACCTCTTGTTAACTAAACTTCTGACTTTCTTACTTTTTGTTTACCTATTCTCTTCACTGCCAATTCACTAACTATTCCCTATTCACTTCACTTCTAATCCACTTACAATTCACTAACTCTTAAACTCGCGAAGAAGGAATATATATATAGTAAACTTAATTTGCATTTCACGTTTCCTTCTGTTAGGAGATGATTGGTTAAAATTTGCTGGCCCAAAAGAATACCCAAAAGTTAGTTGAAGATCGTGTATAGATCCGTCACAATTTTAATATAATGATATACTGACATCTAACCGAAAAAGTGTAGATATTTAATTATAAAGTACCATCTATATTTTTCTAAGCTTTAATACAAATAGGACAAATGTATTTCTTGATATTTTTTCAAACCAAATAATGTCAAAAGTTCTATTCTTTCAAAATGACAATGAAATTTTTTAAGTTCAATCCTATATATGTATGTATATATATAGTCATTTCTTAAAAAGAAACAACATCAAAAAATAAATAAAATTAACTTGATGAATGTTCTGTAAGTGTTTATACCATAAATGTGTAAATTAAAAATTCAGATTTCATTTATTTGTTCTTTTTTTTTTCAAAAGAACTACTGCAGTTTTATTTCATTCAAATTTAATTAATACTCCCTCTGAATGTAATAGTTTTCGTGTTTAATTAGAGTGCGACATTAATAGACACTCTCATTCACTCACCCTCTGAGTTATTTTCCCCGACATCTGTTCAAACACTTGTAGAGTCCTAGTAGGATCTAACGGAGGTTGTTGCCAAATTCATGAGCAAACTGTGCTTTAATATAAATTGATCAAAATCCTAGAGTTTTACCACAAAATTTTGTTATGTAATAATTAATAATATTATCTACTAACCATATTTAAGGATTTTATTTTCTAGCCCGAAATATATTTTTTTATCAAATAGATAAATATTAAAGAGATGTATACGAGTATTTATCCTGAAAGTATTTTAGTGGATACCTATATTGCTATAGAAAATAGTTAATACTTAGGACTTTTTCTCATTTCTATTTACTACTCCTTGGTGCTACTTACCAGATCATAACAAAAATTTAGTTTTTTTTTTCTAAAAAAGGGATCTCTAAAGATGTTCAAAATGATATCTTGATGCAGAGTATTTTGAAAACATGATTACATTGTATTTGTATTACACAAATACGAATCTGAGAAAATACGAGGTCGTCCACTCAAAAGTAACAAATGATTATTGCAGCATAACTGAATTCTTTAAATAAAAATACAAATTGATCAGTTTCAAAAATTATTTAATTACTGTTATCTGGAAAGATATTATTACGCATTTTTTAAACTCCAGGTAGGCTCCAGGTCCTTTTTCTCCCAGTTGTCTAACGCGTGCTCATCGTAGCTGCGGACTGGCAGGTTGGAGGTTCGAATAAAATACAAAAAACCAAGGTCAACAACTTCCACCGAAGGGATGACCCTGGAATTGGACACTAGATGACAGCACAGTCTAACGCTACTGGTTGATTATGCACTCCATGGAGAGCTTAGGACATTCCCAATAAATCACGACAAAAGAATCAAACATCTACTTCCGCAGAACCAGACCAATTTCAACAAGAAACAGCTTGCAATGTCAACAGAAAAACGTTCCAATCACACTCAAACCTACGGAGAATGTATATCAATTGCAGTGATGGCTAGAAAACGCTCTTCTCTATGTATCGCTTAGAAATTCATCAAGAATTAAGCGATTTTCTTCTTTAGGAAGGGGATATGCAGAGGTCCCTTTCTCCCGCAAGTTACAAACAACAAAGTAAAGGAATAAAAATACTTAAATCTTGTCCCAAATAGAGACTTCTTTTCACCCCAATCGTCTCACGCGTGCATCATGTAGCTGTAGACCGATAGGTTGATGGCTCAAATAAAGCAGTCGTGCCAAGATTAACAGCTTCCACCGGCTACTTATAAATAAAAAATTATCATTCACTTGAGAATTTGATCATATTAATGGAAATATATGATACTGAAATTTCGTACATTTCATTGTTGGGATTATCTCATGACATCCGCCTGCCAAAGTTTATTCTAGTTATTCAGACTGTTATTTCTTTTTCTATACATATAATATGAGGTATAATAAAAGCCTGGAAATATTGATGCCAAATTTAGTATTTTAGTTTTAATTATTTTTTAAATTACAACATCGAATCTGAAGAATTCACAGTGATTAAAAAAATTATAACTTTAAAAATTAAGTATCTTTTGCAATATGTTACATCATTTTCTATTTCCCAAACTTAAAAAAAGGAAAGAAAGAAAATTCTAAACGAAAGAATGAAATATTAATTCATGTATAATTTCTTACAAATCTCCTTGTCCATAGACAAAGCAACATTAATAACATTTTAAAACATAATAACTTATTTTAACTTTGTTTGCTTGGATTCTCAAAGGAGAAAAAATAAATTAACTTTGGGGTTAAGAATAAGATAAAATATTCGCCTCTCTTATTGTTCTTTTGAATTAAACGTCCAAAGAACGTTTCAACAAATTCTTAACGAAGATCCACAAGCAGATTTGATTCCATCTAATATTCTAAAGAAAGTGGGTGTAAAAGCAAAGCTTTCTTTTCCTAAATTGAAGCCAGATAACATTATTTAACGAGTAAAACAGGAAATTAATCCTCCTTCTGATTAAGTTTCGAGGGGGAAAAAGCGTTCAATCCCCTATTGTTTCTTTTCGCTTCAAATTAGTTCTTTCGGCATTTACTTGTCTTTTCTGTGTATGTATTTTAGAATAGTACTCTTCAATTGGGTAATTACAATGGATAAAAAGACATTTGGAGTCAAAAATATTATCTAAAAATTTGACAAAGAGAATTCAAATTTCTAATCATAGAAGAAGAATTATACTATAAAATATTAAAGGAATCAAATGCATTGTGAATTCAAAATGAATTATTATGAATAAATAATTTTGAATGTGTTATTCAGATCCTTTTTCAAGAGTAAATAAACATAAGATTTTTAGTTTTTTGAAAGTCAAGGATATGAGAAAAACATTTTCTCTTTTGATTAAGACTACTTAATCTTCATCTCCATAATATCATATCCATGTGTATATATTTAATACTCTGTTTCTTAAATATTATGTAATAATTTGAACATCGTATACTACTTTAGGTATTATATAATCAAATTTTTGCAACTGAACTTATATACAGAAGAATATTTAGGAACATCATTCATTAAAAAAGGGTGTTTTTATTAGTATAACGTTAAATTAAATATAGTGGCCAAATGACTTGACATCTTCTACTTATTTTTATTTTAGTTCTTCCTTAAATTGAAACTATTGAAAATATTCATTAATATCTTAGAAAAAGTACCTGTCAAAGTAATCGACTTTATTAATTAAAGTTAAGATTGTTTTAAAAACTAATTGTTTTTGTTTTATGATAGCATCAACAAAAGCTATTAGTGAGTTTAAAAGAGGGCAGATTATTTCTATGTGACTAAATGGCATAAAAGTACCTAAAGTTTCAACAAAGAAAAAGAATATCAAACAGAAGCATATTAAGGATACATAAGATATATTTAACCAAAAGTAGCACAAAAAAGCTTCATCATCTAGGGAGCATACGTGTCCTAGACGATGGCAAAACGTGAAGAGAGGAAATTGAAGCAGATTGTGAAGAAAAATAGGCAAAATACACGATTTACAACTCTACAAATTACATAGAATTTCAATTTTTAAATTCAAAAACAAAGATAGGTTCCATAAGAATTCGAGAAGAGAACTCAAATTTCTTGGGCTTGCAAGTCGACGATCAACACGAAAACCCTTTTTGTCAGCTTCAAATCAATGATATCGTTATGATTGGGCTAAAGAATAGAAAATTTGGGTCATAGAAATGTGGGGGGAAATGGACCTATGAGAGCCGTTTTACACTTTTTACAAATGATGGCAAACAAAAAATTCGTCTGAAACAACATGAAGTTCTTTATCCAGATTGCTTGCATCCAGTCGAGGAGGCTAGAGGTAAGGATTAATGATTTGGGGAGCTTTTGGTTGGAATGGGACCGGTCCCCTTATCACTTTAAAAGGTAACAAAACTGTCTGAAATCACTTAGAGATGTTATAAGTTCGCAGTTACATCAGTTCCACGACGATTTAAGGATCCATACAAAATAAAAGGCAAAAGTATCAAATATTAGATGAGGCTACAAGTCATTTGGCCATTATGATTAACACGAGGGCTATTGACGATAGACCTTGTAATTTTGAGCCTGGGTCAAGTAAAGAGGACGAATTCTGAACTGCTATTCCTATCTCCAAGCTTCCGAACCACTCCAAAGGGAGGAAATAGAGCCACAACAGATTAAACATTCACCAATCCCAATACACAGTGAATCTTCAGTGCCACTAGGGCTCGAACTCATCATACGCCGGTCCATTGACATCTTAAGACTTCTTGAGGCCCCGGGCTTAAGTGAAAATAGAAGCACAGAGTATTAAGTATACATGGATATAGCATATTGGAGGTAAATATTAAATTTTATTAAATAAATTTAAACTTAATAAAAAAAATTTCATCAGCTTTTGTTGATTCCATCCCCACTTACGACAATCTTAAATAGACATAAGCATACATTGTCAAACGCTAGTACAAATGGTAACCCATAAATGAAAGTGACAGACTCATAGTCTCACAAACTAAGGCACAAACCGACTCGACCCAGACCCAGATATATACGTTGCCCCTGACGGAAGCAACGTAGGCCATAAAGTGTGTGTGTGTGTGTGTGTGTGTGTGTGTGTGTGTGTGTGTGTGTGTGTGTGTGTGTGTGTGTGTGTGTGTGTGTGTGTGTGTGTGTGTGTGTGTGTGTGTGTGTGTGGTGTGTGTGTGTGTGTGTGTGTGTGTGTGTGTGTGTGTGTGTGTGTGTGTGTGTGTGTGTGTGTGTGTGTGTGTGTGTGTGTGTGTGTGTGTGTGTGTGTGTGTGTGTGTGTGTGTGTGTGTGTGTGTGTGTGTGTGCCTTTTTTGGATATTTTAACTTTTCCTTTTTTGTCACAGTTGCAGGACCCGACATTGACTACTTCCTTCTCCAATTGGATGATGCACCACCCCACTGGTCGACCAATGTGGGAGATTACCTCGATGAGCATCAACCTTACCAATGGATTGGACGAGCCATGGACTACAATATGCCACTCCACTTACCCAATGGTCCTCCAAAAGCCCTGACATAACATCTTGGAGTTTTTTCCTGTAGGGGACAAAGTTCCCTTCTTGTTGATTCCGTTGAAATAGTGTATCACAACCGTTATCGATGGACTTGATTCAGATACCTTAATACGCGTTTGGGCGGAAGTAGATTACAGGCTCGATGTGTGTCCCACATAGAACGTCTGTGGCTATCTCTAACAAAACTTAAAATAACCCTAAACAATTATGTTACAAGTAACATATATCTTACATTGCTCTTTATTTGTAGAAGATTGTAAGATAAAAAGACTAAAGAAAAACAGCCCCTTCAGCCAAGTTGAGTCCAAGAACTTTCTTACTGGAGAAGTAGAGCACTCTTCTCTACAATATAGCTTGAATCCTTCGGAGGGACTCTCCAGGGTGTATTTCCAATTCAACTTAAGTTTACCCGTCATTAAGAAAAAAATTTTGTCTAACCATCTTAGACATTTAGTACTGGAGATCATTAACAGCATCCCCAATGATGCAATCAAAATTTATACTAATGGTAGTAGAATATCTAACCAGGCCGGTAGTGGTATCTATATTGAAATGCCTCAGGAAAAATTTTCCCTGAAAAATCGCAATCCAGATTTCTGCTCAGTTTTCAAAAGTGAACTAATAGTCATTGACGCGGGACTTGAGGCCATTCTATCTAAGAAAAATTAGGGTGATATTTGAATTCTCTCCGATAGCCGTAGTTCACTTCAACTCCTTTACAAATGGCTTATTGTTGGCGACAAAACCAGTATCTCCATCTTACACAAACTGAAACATATATCGCACCACCATGATATTCATTTTCAGTGGATCCCATCTCAAGTCGAACTTTATGGCAATGAAATGGCGGACAAACTAGCAAAGGAGGGCTGTTATCTTCCAACTCCCTCGACATCCGCCCTTCCCTATCTGGAATTATACTCGTTAAAAAAATCTCAAACTTTGGTGGAGTGTAGGGCACCTCCCACTCATCATTGGTACGCGGGTAATAGACCCGGACTGGTCCTAGCCCTCAAGTGTGACAGATGCTCCCAGACTACACTTTCTCGTCTTGCTAGTGGTCACATCAAGTGTCTCTCATTCTCATCGAACAAGATCTTCTCCATCTATGCAAGGTGTCAAGATCACCAGGCTTCCCCCGAGCACATAATGCGTTGCATGGATATCACAAGCAAAGATATCAACACGGATCCCCTTCTTGTGCTGGACTTTTTGAAAGTCAACGATTTAATTGATCGTGTCTAACTTCCTGGAGGATTAGCAACAAGAACAACACAACAGAACATTGTGAAACTGTATACTTCACTATGAATCACCCTGTACAGTCTTGTCACTGTTGCCAATCGGTCTATAATTCGAAATTCCGATTTTTTTTTAGAGAGTATGTCAAGGGAATATCATTTGGCGATTAAAATTTCTTTGGATCATGGAGGTTTTGTCTTATTGAGGCCGAGTCGAGAACCGTACCTTAAGGCACATCCTTGCCCTGGTCATGAGGTCGCGACTATGAACACTAACCTACCAAGGCCTTTTAGCCATTAAACAACTTTTCTAGAATTCTAATTTCCCATAGTTAAAAGGGACAGTTAGTTCCAGGAATATAACAATTTAATTTCTTAATAATTGTTTATAATTCAGACGTGTTTATTTTTAATATTGTGTTGGGAAAATAGCGTTTTTAGTTTGAAAAACCAAAAAAAAAATTTAATTTTTTTATGTATATTATAGACCTTTTCCAATAAATTCGGTATTTTCCCCACCAAAATCTATACCAGGTGTCGGCACTCTATGGCACATATACCACATCTGATAAGCCTCAGCGGCATTCTGCAATAGTGAAACAACTCTGTCAATTTTTGAGTGGATATAAGTTGATAAATTTTTAATGGGCTTTATTTGACAAACATCTTCAGAATTATGGATATTTACTGAATTACGAAAAAATCTGAAAGATAAATCTAAAGATAAATTTACTGTAATTTTGTAAATTACTGGATGTCATTGGTAGAGAGATTTAATTGTTTGGAGAAAGAAAATTGCATATACTCTGCTTTCCGCTTTGGGTTCTACATATCTAAGTGTAGTGTTTCCTCCCCTCACCAGGAGGCGCACTGTGTCCCCCTACCGGAAGAATGTGTTCTTTATTATTGAAATAGATATATAGCTGCTCGGCACCGGCGCGTTAGGGCGGTGGCCACAATAGAGAAATTGCCCGCGTAGGTAGTTACAATTTGCGTTAAATATTTCTTTTTATGTGTTTACTGTAAATAAAAGTGCTGTCCTCAAAGAAGACGTCTGTTGGATGAAACCTCAACATCATACTCAACACACGACATCACACTAAGTAAAAAATATTTTCTCATAAGAATAATAGTTCGAATGCTCAGAATCGTGTCAAATTGAAAGTAACAAACTACACCCCCGATTTTACGATATTAAACTAGAGCGAAGCAAACACTATGTTTGCATTAAAAGTTTTATTCAGATTTTTATTTAACTATAAAGAAAGGAAATACTTATGCTTTTTATTTTCTATTTCTTATTTTAATAAATATGTTTAAAAATACATAATATATGTACAATTTTTTTATGTTAAGGAACATCTTTAAATAATGCAAATTTTTTTGTAATAAAACTGTAAATCAATATTATTGATCTCTTTTCTCTAACTCTCCTACTGTGTGGCACGCTGAATCATATTGGTAGATTGGCTTGGCACGCCACAGTTAAAAGGTTGCTGATCCCTGATCTATACCATTTGCTTTCAGGTACTAAACTATTTTTCCATACTGTTGTATAATAACTTTATTATATTTTTCTAATGAAAAGAGGCTGTCACAGAGAAAGCAATTCCAAGTAATTAACAGATGGTGCACTTTCCTTTTTAAATCCATATAAAAAAATTAATTAACTGAAAAAATTATTTTAGAAACAAAAATAAATTTTGAAATGAATTCTTTTTAGACTATGAATGAAGGGAAGGGTGCTAAAGATAAAGAGTGTTTATGCTTTCCAATTCCTGAGATAATTAGTTAATAAAATATTCAGAAAATGTGGAAAGTTTTTTTACTGCATTGTTATATCAAGTCGCTTAAATTAAACCCGTAAATAAACATCATTTGAAATTAAAGCATCGTAAAATTTCTCTAGAGAAGAATGACTGGAAGCATAATTACCTACATTATTTTGAAAAAAGTTATTTTCTTTCTTTATGAATTCCAAATTTATTTGGCAGCAATGTTTTCTATCCAACAAATTAACACATAACGTTATAAGAAAAGAGCTTTACAGTTTTTTGTAATAATTAACACAGCATCCTTTAATGGAATAGTTTAATTATTCTCTTAATCAATGCATATCTTAACGATATTTAAACCAAATTTAAAGTTTTCGAAAGCATTTGAAACATTTCTTTTTTTTCAAGAACCTTAACGAAAAATAGCTTTAATAGTTATAAGTTTAACTTCATTCAAAATCAACTGCTTCATAAAGTTTTTAATCATTTTCTTTTTTTTTTTTATGGAAAAAAGTCATGAAGAATTTTTAGAATCATTAAGAAACTGTAAAAATTTCTAAATTAAAAGACAGTTCATCCTTCTGGGAAAATAATAATAAGTTCTACGGAATAATACTACTCTAATTGTTTCTAAAATTTATAACATACTTTTGTCTAAAGCTGCTTCTTCAAGCAATAAGATATTTACGAAAATAAAAATACCACGAGTTCTGTTTCTTCAAAAAAATGCTTTACAATATTATTTTTCAAATATTAGACTATAAATTATAAAATAATGTGACGTTGGAGAGAAGGAGGACAGTACTTTAGTATTAAACTATAATACCCTATATTCAACAATCATCAAATTTCCTAAAATAATCTAATAATATCTAATTGATTTTTTTCAGATTTCAAGTTTGAACATTTCACAGTAAATATTCCTATATTAAGTGAAAAAGATATTTAAAATTTAAATTTTTATATTTATATATGAGAAAAATTATTACAAATATGGCTTCAAATTTTCATATTTATCAGTTACCATATTTTTTAAATTATTGATTCAAAATTGCAAACAATACGTATAAGTAAAAATAATTTTAAAATGCATTCTATTAGCTTAAAGAGCATTATAAACGTCTACTTATGGTAATTTAAATTCTAGAATTTGGAAAATATTCTTTATGTAATTACTTAATATTTAATTGAAATTCTAACTTACATATTTTTCTTTAAAAATTATAATTATAAATATCATATTTTGAAACGCGTCCTTTATTATTTCACATTGAAGGATTAAAACCTGTATTTTGATAAACTTATTCACGAGGCTTAGACTTTGAACAAACGTATTCGCTTAAAGCACAGGTTCTCAACATTTTCTGAGCTGGCGCCCTCTTTTCTAGTAAATATTTCGATACTGTCCCCTCTTCTAGTGAATATTTTAATACCCCGCCCCTTCTCACTCTAGAGAAATAAGTGTGTACATAATACACTGCTGGCCACCGTAAATGCAACACCCTGAAGGAAGCACGCAAATAACATGAAATTTACAACATGCATTAGCGGAGGTGAGATATGCAAATGATTAGAATTTCAGCGCAGACACACATCACGCACGCCTGAGGCGCCACCTCAAAGCGCTATTTAAAGCTTGGAGATTTCGACGATTTCAAGTTCAGCAATTGTGTATTTCTTGTGGTTTTTTTCAAAAAACGATCAGTTATGTCTCGTAGAAAACAGCGATCAGCTTTTGATCAAGTATTCGAGTTCGACAGAGGAAGGATAGAGTGGCCTACCGAGATTGTGGATTATCTTTCAGGGAAATCGGCAGTCCCGTGTTGGACGAAACCAAACAACTGTAATGCGGATATGTGACCGTTGGATACAGGAGGGTACGACGGACTGACGTGGTCGATCGCATCCACCTCAGTGCATCACTTCACGTGAGGAGAGGCAAATTGTGTGCGTGGCAGTGACGGAT
The DNA here is from genome assembly GCA_019973975.1 of Trichonephila clavata. NCBI lineage: Eukaryota > Metazoa > Arthropoda > Arachnida > Araneae > Nephilidae > Trichonephila > Trichonephila clavata. The sequence continues at coordinate 24,813 of BMAO01034128.1, forward strand.
CGCTCAATCACATCACGAACCATAGCACAGCACATTGAGTCTGTAACACATCATTCAGTGTCTGCGCGTCCATTGCTTGGTCTACCCTTGACGCAGAACCACAAACGTCTCCGCCGCCAATGGTGCGATGAAAGAAGGATGTGGGTGGCAGAATGGAATGAAGCTGTCTTTACTGAAGAGTCACGAGTCTGTCTAAAACACCACGATGGTCGGATTCGAGTTTGGAGACACCGTGGAGAGAGGATGCTGAACAGCTGCGTTATACACCGCCACGCTGGTCCTGCACCGGGTATTATGGTATGGGGCGGTATTAGATATCACTCTCGCACTCCTCTATTACTCATTGCCGGTACTTTAAACCAACAGCGCTGCATCTCCGAGGTGTTGGAACCAGTTGTCCTTCCTTACCTTCAGGGCTTGGCCACAGTAATATTTCAACAGGATAATGCGCGACCACACGTGGCACTTTTTTCCAAAGGTTCTTCGTCAACACCAGATTGAATTGCTTCCCTGACCGACTCGCTCTCTGGATCTTCCGCCGATAGAAAACATGTGGTCCATGGTTGTTCAACGATTGACCCAGATTACACCCCCAGTTGCCACACCAGATCAACTTTGGCAACGTGTGGAAGCTGCTTGGTCTGCTGTACCCCAAGAACACATCCAGAGTCTCTTTGAATCAATGCCGAGGCGTGTGGCAGCGGTGATCTCCAACAATGGCGGCTACTCTGGCTACTGATTCTGGCAGGAACCACACTTCACAGAAGTCTATAAATTTAATCATTTGATACTTGGTCAACATGTTATCTACAAAATAAATTTTGTTGTGCTATCTCTGGTCTTTCTTGGTGTTGCATTTACGGTGGCCAGCAGTGTACATGGGGAAAACAAGAGTTAAGTTTTAAAAAATATCCTATTACTAATAGAGTAAATTTTTAATTTAATTTTTTTCTAAAACCCAATTTTTTTACTTGCGAATCTGAAATAGCTATTGCCACAAATATATTTAAATCTGTAATATCATAGATAGTTTTAGTCATAGATAGGATAGTGTTGGAACTGAAACGCTACTGAATTTCTTCTTCATTTAAAAGAGTGCAATAAAAGTTTTAGCTTACCTGTTATAAAGACAGGCAGGGGTTTTGTTGATACAGTTTCAGTCTTTAAAAAATCACACGTTAATTCCTGGTTAAAATATTTAATTATGTTTCTTGGATAATATATGTAATGAAATGCTGTGGACGAAACATTTTTCCTACTGCTCACAAAGACAACACGTACACTACAGAAAATAAAAAATTTACTATATCATTCACTTTAGTGTAAGTCTGAATGTAATGTAATCTTTAAGTTTTTCTTCCACTTCCTGAACTACCGAAATATGAGAATTTTCGTACATGTGATATAGAAATGATTTAAATACATACAATTAACATAAGGTAAACAGTATTAAAGTTTACATTTGTTAGTACATAATCAGCATGTTTTATTAGTCTTTTTTACACTATATTTGGTTAATCTGCCCAAGCCCCTCCGTGCCATCTCAACACCCCCTAATTTTCTCTGGGTCTTTTAATGCCCCCCTGAAAGCCTCAAACGCCCACAAGGGAGCGTTATTGCCCACGTTGAGAATCTATGGTTTAAAAACTTAGACCTTGAATTTTGTCTGATTTATTAACGATTCCCATTAAAAGAATATCTTAGTAGTTTTCAAGTGCCTTATTGAGGGATTGAACTTTTCCCTAAAACATTAACGTAGTTTGTAAAAACAACTAACGTTTCCCTTCACTTGAACACGCGATTACATTTTTCCCCACATTATATTTTCCTTGTATTTAAATGCAAAAAAAGGAACAATTCTATCTCTTGATTGCTTGGCGTTTGAATAGACAGGATGCTGAACTCTACGTTCTGATCTCAAAAGTATCAAAATAAACGATGTTCAGATTTATATCTAAATTTTAAATCTCCACGACAACAATTCACGAAATGAATACTTATTTGTGGCGCAACAGCCTATTGGAGGGTCAAGGCCACCTATGACCATTTCAGTTTTCGTGACCTTGGACGTTGAGGTGCATAAGCAGATGTTCCGGTCATGTGATCAGTCCGACGCAAAACCTCCAGTGTTTTGTTCCCAAGAAAGCTTAGTACTTATTTATCAACCAACTGAAGGGGTGAAAGGCTGAGTCGATCTTGCTCAGCCCGGGAATTGAACCTCAGATCTGTGGCGTGGAAAAGCGATATGCTACCTTTCTGCCACTGGGCTTCTCATATGTATATTTGGCGTCCTGCAAAAGTTTGGAGAGGGGACTAGCTTAGGTGTCGTCCTCGACGCTTGCCAGGGTTCCAAGTTATGAGGTTCATCTCAATAAAAGCCTTCGTGTTGCTGCTTCAGAATGTAACGTAATATCAATTTTTCTAATTATCTTAGGAACGAAATAAAAACCATTTTTAAAAGCAAAAAAAATATGCACTGTTTGAATGACAGAAAATGAAAATGCGATTTTGTTGTTATTTTCATCTGCAACAAGATGCATTTTACATATACAAAAAAAGGAATAAATTTAAAAAATCTCAGTACACAATCATCAAATACGTTTTTAACCACAGAAGCTTTCATTTCAATTATTTCGTATATTCGTTGAATCAAAAACTTCAATGTCGGGATAATTGTCTCATATCTGCATCATTAATTTGTATCACTATACTGAAATAATAATTTTTTCAGCGATTTTTTTATTGCCTTAAATGCATTTCTTATTTATAATGTAAATATATTTACTTCTCGTATTTTTTTTCAAAAAATAAATAGAAATTTAACTTTAAAAATATTCGTAGTCATACTGTCTTACTTTCCGGAACTTCATTTTAATTTAGTAAATATTTTAATAATTTACTTACTAAAAAAGAGATTAACTATTTTTTACAACATGAAATGTTTCCAGGATTTCAATTCTGTATAAATTATATTGATACAAAATATATACTTCGAGAATAAATTAAGAAGTATCTGCAGTTTTCAGCCAAAATTTGAATTGTGGATTTCTTTACCATAACAATTAAAACAAATTACTACTCTTTTATGACTTTTTTATGTAATATAAACTCTACTCTTCAAAAAAAAATCATAATTTTACTGGTTTCTCATGAAAGAATTTCAAGCTTTCCAAAGGAAAATATTCTGGAGACTTTCCAACCTAAGATTATTTCAATTAACATTATGACAGTTATTCAACATCTCATTCAACTTAATGTGTTCAAACAATACACACTAATGCATACTTATCACGATACTAATACCAATTTTCGAATCAAGAGAAGGGTAAATAATTTTAACTTCGTTGCCAAGATTTTATTTTCACAATTGGTAATTCTAGAAATAGATAAATATCTTATTTACGCGTAACACGAAGGAATATTTAGGCTTAGATTATTGGCATTCTCTAATCTCTTAAGCACTCAGACGCCAAGGAAAAATGTTTCATCTCACGCTAATAAATAATTTCGATTATTAACAGAGTCCACTTAACAAGAACTTATGGCAATTCCTTAATAATATAATTAGCTCGCAGAGACAGAGAAGAAAAAAAGAGCGAGCAGCAGAAAGCTTACAAACTTAATAATTCAATTTTCGAAGAAACATAATGTTTGTTTGTTGAATGTAAATCTCTAATCATCTAATCTGCAAATATGGCAAAAGCTTTTAGAACAAAGCAATTAAAACACTAAATAAGGCATTTTGGAATGAGTTATTTGATTAATTATTTAGCTAATATGTTCTACATAGCGTTGATACTGTATTAAAATTCTCACTGAATATGCTTCACTTTCGCCAATTTTTAAATGAATTTGTAATATTATTCATAAATGTATCAGTTTATTTAAACACTGTCAACTTTGCTACTTTAGTTATTCTGTTGATTTGCAAAAATCAAATTAGTTCAAAAAGTTCCTGCGATTTTTAATTACATATATATGTTATGTGTATGCGTATACACATACATACACACACACATATATATATGCATGTTTGTGTGTATATATACATATAAATATACTTATGTATGTATATGTATAGAAAAATTGTGTTTACATATTTATATATATATATATATGTACTACTTATAGGAACTGAATTACTAATGTAGTTTATAAATTACACATGAAAAAAATTTTTAACTTGTCATACCTAACTATTCTATAAGAGAACAGCATACTGTGTACAAACCAATTACACTTATTTTAGTATGAAATATTTGTAAAAATAAAAATAACTATGTGAAATTAATACTTAATAATTTTAATTATAAATAATTGTTCTATAAAGGAACAGAATACTGTGTACAAACTATTTGCGCTTGTTTTAATAAGAAATATTTTGTACAGTAAAAATAACTGTGTGATAATTAATAAATAATAAATGTAATTATAAATAATTCTTATGAATAGACAATTATTTGCTTCATTTTTTCTCCTTCTTCTCTATTCTCAAAACTCTAACAAAGTTGTATATAATATATCGAGCTATATCTCATTAATTATGAACTATAATCAATTATTGAAAATATTATTATGCGGTATATGTAAAGTTATTATACACTTGATAAAAATTATTGCTATATATTTAGTAATTAGTATTATATTTAAATATAGTGAATATGTCTAACAAAATAATCTTTTGTGTAATGCCTCTATTTGATATATTTTCTGATTTAGGTTAGAACAGCAAATACAATACAACTTTTTAATAAATATAATAAAGATATATAATATATTCACACACACAAAATAACCGAAGAAATTTTCTCATTTACTTAAATTAATATATACGAGAGAATTGCGAATTGCATTTCAATAAATATATTTGTTTAATGGAAAACTATACATGAAATAAAATGGCAATTATTTAAATTTTAAACACTTGCAATGACAAATATTTTCTTTAATTATTATTTTGAAGTAGAGAATTATTCGTGTGCTACATGAGAAAAGTTTAAATGAGTTAAGTTATTTTTTAAACAAACAAATCATTATGTTTGTAAGTCAAAATATCATTTACATCAAAATTCAACTTAGATAATTACAATAAACCTTGACAAATCATTTGATATTTTTCTCATTATCTACAAGGGACCCATGATGCCGTTAAGAATACAAGCAATTCAAAATGTTTCAACTTTTTGATATTCTAAATCAGTGATTCCCAAAGTGGTCTATATAGACCCCCAGTGGTCTATGACAATCTGTAAGGGGTCCACGACAGTAAAATAATAATTTGGGGGTTCATGAGGTGTAAATGGGGGTCTACGATTGTGGCTCTCATTGAACCATATCGTCACTAATATTAAAAGGAAATTTAATCAAGTGGAAACTAAACTTACCTATTTAACAGATTTATTAGCTAAATTTAATGAAGTTTATTTGCAGTTACAAGGTGACAGCATAAATGTGTTATTAGGATTACATTTCACACAGCCTTTCTTGCCAAAATTAAGCTAAAGGAGCATAATTTAGGACGTCTCCAACATTTAAATGCCCTTTTTTTAGATTTTGAAACTAAGTTTGATAATGTTTTGACTATCGTAGAACCACAGAAGACAATGAATTAATATGGTCACTTTGAAAATAAATATCATATTATAAGAATTAAGCACTAGGAATATGCACTAACGAAGATCTTAAAGTAAAGTTTAGAAACGATGTCAACAATTTTAGTTTTAAAAAGATATGCCTGTTATTCATTCCATATTATGGAATATCTTTAGAAAGGCTTTTAATTGTTTTTTCGATTGAGAAGGTGTGCATGCCAATCTCCAAAACGAAAAAGAAAAAAATACTAGACACCATTAACCGAGGAGATATTTAGGATTAAACCCTGATAAGGATTGGATGCCAAATGTTGAAAGTTTATTATTGCATTCCCAGATTCCTCCCTTCCTCAAAAAGCACTTGTTTGTTGCACAGTTACTTTATGTAACAGTTATTTTATGCATTTAGTTAAATTTTAATTTAATTAACTAATTAATTAAATTAACTAACATGTATTTTTTTAAATTTTAAACTCTTCTATACTTCACTATACGTTACTACAGTTAAAAATTTTAATCTTTTAAAGTAAATAGCTCTATACCTGCTGTCAAAAACCCATTTAAGTTGATAAATTTGCAGAAATTTAATATTAAGAAATCAGTGGGGTCTACTTCAAACTGAAAAACCTGCCAAGGGGTCTATAAGGCTAAAAAGTTTGAGAACCTATGTTCTAAATAATTAATCAGTCTAAAAGAAAAAAAACTCATTGGATTATTATGTCTCATTAATATGCATCAGACCGTAAAATATCTGATTTTAAAAACGGTCATCTCTATGTCAATCCCTTAAGTGGTCATTTTTTTTGACTCAGAATGCTTCAAAAAAGGCACATTTTTTTATTGTTTATAACTAAACACCATACTTATTCTCGCCTTTACCACAAATAAATACCGGACGAAAGGCATTTCATAGACAAACTGCATCGCCTTTTCAAAATACTAGCACTAAATAATGCACCATAAGAATTAAAAAGTAAGTGCAAATCAAAGAAAGAAAGAAAATATCCAGCGTACTGGAAAACCCACTGGGGCTAGCTTTTGGGGTAGCCCGTACAACGTGCTGGCAAGCCGCTTAAAGGGTTATTTTGAGTAATTCAAATTCAATTGAGAAGAAAGGTTAATTTAACTAATTGTTTTACTAATAAATACAGATGTTTATAAAATTGATTTTATATATACATATTTATATATTTATTTCAAAAATATACACAAAATAGTTATAAGCCTAAGATAACTATAGTCCTGATAGTATAAAGTCTTAGCCACAGTAGTACTAAAGCAAACTCTTGACCTTAGGAATCAGGATTGCAGGAGATAGATAGATAAAGATAGATAGATAGATAGATAGATAGAAATAGATAGATAGATAGATAGAAGATAGATAGATAGATAGATAGATAGATAGATAGATAGATAGATAGATAGATAGATAGATAGATAGATAGAAGATAGAAGATAGAAGATAGACAGATAGACAGATAGACAGATAGATAGATAGATAGATAGATAGATAGATAGATAGATAGATAGATAGATAGATAGATAGATAGATAGATAGATAGATAGATAGACAGATAGACAGATAGACAGATAGACAGATAGACAGATAGACAGATAGATAGATAGATAGATAGATAGATAGATAGATAGATAGATAGATAGATAGATAGATAGATAGATAGATAGATAGATAGATAGATAGATAGATAGATAATCAAAATTTCTCTACAAGGTAGAGATGAATTAACATGATTAAAACTGAAAAGAACTGTAATTGCAAGATAACCAGACAACAGAATTTAAAAGGAGGTATGAAAAATTACAATAACAGAGTTAAATATAAAAATATATAAGAATGGATGCTACAGTATTATCAACATTACTGACTTAGGACAGCTTATATACAAACAAACAAAAAACTTCTCTTAAAAAATGTCTCTATATAAAAGTGGGGTTGAACACGTTTTTTTTTGGCCAGCCAACCCCTTTCTGTTAATAATACCGAGCAAAAACCTATTGGAAGTAATAGATAGGAAATCTAAATCCATTATGAGAAAAAGGTAACTTACCTAAAAATTGCATACAGAAATGCAGAACCCGCGCTAAATCTGAGTACAATAAAAAGTAATTGCCAAATTCTGGACCCAAATACAAATTCAAAGCAAAGCATTGGCTGAAAAAAAACACTTAGCAAAAGTTTGAAAAGAATAGAAATAATAAAATAAGAATTGTAAATATACTACCATTATCTTAGAGACTCTGAGATTATATAATTTAAAAGTTGTAATAAATTTTTAAAAAGTAATTTTATCTAAAATTAGAAATTGGGGGTATCTAAAACTATCTAGGAAGAATAATACATCTATATAATATATATATATATATTTGCTCAGTATTATTAACAAAAAGGGGGAAGGTTGGCTGGCCACAAAATATGTTCAACCCCACTTTTATATAAATTATTTCATATATAAGCTGTCCTAAGTCAGCAATGTTAAAATAATATAGTATCCATATTTTAATATTTAACTCTATTATTTTTAACTTTTCATGTATCCTCTCTAAAATCTATTGTTTAGTTATCTTGCAATTTCAATTTTTTTCAGTTTTGATAATTGATTATTTATCTCTCTCTTGCAGAGAATTTTGACTGTATATATTTGAATATATATAAATAAATCACACAATTCTATAACTAGGCAAAAACTCGAAAATTATATGATTCCTAGAATACAAAATCACATTTCAAAATATCAATTGAAAACATATAATAATAACAAAGATCCAACGTTTTCAAACAAAATTAAAAAATTTTAGATAAAATTTATAAAATATCCAAGTATAACCTCGGACTTAGGACCGATAAGTGGGGTTAAACTAGTTTGATGGCGCCAACCTTTCCCCTATTGCAATTTGGTAAGCTTATCTGGAAATATCAAAATTCTCAATAATTTAATATTTTAAAAGCTAATACCTAAAACATTAAGCAGTTCGCCATTGCATTCTGAAAGATATTATTACATAAAAATGTTAAAATTCTAAAACAACTAAGAGCATAATGTAACTGAACCATAAAGCATCAAAAAGATGATGCACCAATCTTTGAAATGGTCGAATAGAAGGAAAAAAAACCTCTAAAATTTGAAAATTCAAGTTAAGAACCCAGTATATATTAACTAATGAAATATTTCAAAACATCAACACACATTGCATAAATCATCAAAAACTCACCCTAAAAGCATCCTATTAATACAGTAGAACGTCGTTTATCCGAATCAATTGGGACCGGATACCGTTCGGATACGCGATTGTTCGGATAACCGAAAACAGAATGCGATCCAAGCAGTATATCATACTGGACACTATACAAATATTGAAAATCAACACATGTGGGAAGCGTGCTTGAAGAAAAAGCCAAATAGGTGCAAAATGTCGCAATTTTACCATTATCGTTTAATTATTTTATGCTGTAACATTGTACACCTTCGTTTTTTCATTGCAACTACTGCTGCTGATTCTCTTCAGCAGCAGTAGTTGAGTAGAACAGCACACTGATTGTTGTTCGCACCACGCCATACCTGTCTCTAACGCAAAAAACGCGTCAGCATTTGATGGACCCTTGCTACGTTCGTTGTTGCTGTTGTTGTCCTCGACTTCATCTGTTTCATCGTTGACAGGGTCGGATTCTTCTTGCTCGGAAGTCACTATCTCGTCATTATTTAGCATTTGAAATCCACAGTCTTCTGCGTCGCATGCCATCCAGGTTTCTATCTACACTATTAAAATTCGAAGGTAAACAAACGTAGTATGTATCTATCTATCTATCTATCTATCTATGTGCGTCTATCTTCTCACGAACAGCACCACGCAGAAAGTCGCGGAAGGTACCAAAATATCGGGAATTTTCCGGGGAAGCCGTATTGCCTATTTATATTCCGATATTCTAATTAGTTAAAAAGATATTAATTAAAAACCTTAAAACGCCGAATTGTTTTACTCCTGCCGGTTGTTTACTTGGCGGAACTTCCCTTCCGTTTCGGCCGAGCGGTAATCTTACGTTTTCCACCATATTAAAATTGTCATCTGATTTTCGGTGTCGAAATGAGACAAAAAATAATTACAGAATCGGAAAGATCATTTATTTCGCCACGACACGGTATAATTTTTTTTGTAAATAACGATATTTTCTATTTTTTTCGAATTTTTTAAAATAGTGTTAAAACAGATGCGTTTTTATGAAAATTATTTCTAAATCGTTGGGTATGAATTACTTTTCGTGTTATTAAATCGATATTCTACACTAATTAACTTCAAGCCTTTCTCTTTTAGATCCATTCATTTAAAAAATAAAATTTCCAAAACTTTTTTTTTAAAGAATTTTTAAAAAGTAGTCTTAATTTTTACTTCACATTGAATAACTTCGTCATTTATGAAGATAATCTCACAAACCTTTTTTCCGTGTGTACAGTAATATTATCTGTAACATATACGAAGATTGAAAAAATTGCTTCAAAATTACGGATTTTAATAAAAAAATTGTGATTTTCGTAAACTTATGTTTTTTCTGAGAAATAAATTAAAATTAGTAATTTGTACATTTTTTATTTCAAAGTACGTTATTTTTGTAAATAGTTGGTGATGTTTGAGAGCATTAACGTAAAAATTACGCCCTTAAAATAAAGGTAATGATTTTTTAAAGTAATTTAAAATACCCGATTTTACATTTAGCCAAACATTTGTTAACTGTCTGGTGGCGGTGTGCTCAGAGCTTCCGCTACACTCAAGACTATAACTGCAGCACTGCCGTGCGCGGTCAATGCGAAGGAGGATGTCCGACTCGCAGAAACCCACCGGTCGCCTTTTTTCATACTTGTCTTAAATTTTTTCTCCTACTGGACATTGCGTCGCCACACATCATTACACACAAAAAGGAAATATTCTGAAATATATTTTAATTCTCTCTTCTTCAATGATTGAATTTACTTGCTGCATCCCCACTGATCTGAAATTTACTTCATTTTCAGTGCTGCCATTATGTAAGCAAATGGTATGTCACAATTAATTGCTAAATGAGCAATTTTAATCAATTTTATTAGAAAATAATTAATAAGTTAGTTTTTTATAATATACTTTTTTTCGCAGATACGTGTTTAAATAATTTTAACACAGAGTGGAATGAAAAACTATAAAATTAAAATTAAAAAAATTAAATGTTTTTATCAAATAGTATTATTTTCTTTTTGAATGTTTTTTTCAGTGAAATTTTTTAAAAATTAAAATGCATTCAATGCATTTCTGATATTCATTTAAAATATTTATCAGTATCAAAATTTTTGTTCTCTTTCATAAAACTTTACTTTAAAATAAGTTACTTAGTTTACTTTAAAATAATGCGTAATTGCATGAAACTTTTTTCCCCCGTGTCGAATATTTCAAAAAATTCTCACAATTTTACTTCAAGAATTAAAATAGTAGTGAAATTTTGTAATTTGAAAAATTTATACTTTCTGTTCTTTTTTCAGCATACAACTATTTTTAAAAATGCTACAGTTTCGTTTCCGGGAAAAAACTATCTTTCTATAAAGAATTTTATAGAAAAAAAACTTTTTTTTTTAACAAAACAATGCTGTTTTGCATATTTTATGATTTTTTCTCATATGAATCAATATCGTTGCGTTTATATAAAAATGATTTTTAAAACTTTCAGAATCAGTGATTTAAAAAATAAAAAGCCGAAAACTTTTTTGAACGAATTGTAATAAAACACTCAAAATACTTAAATCAATCATTTAATAATTTCTTCATTGAAAAAAAAAATTGCATGAAATTTTTCCCGTGTGTCGATTTCGCTTAAAAATTACGAATTTTAAAGATTTTTTTTGTGATTTTCGTAAAATAAAGTTTTTGCGAGAAATAATATAAGCATTACTTTTGTAACCTTTTTTCTTCAAAAATTATTGTTGTTTCCAATCAATATGTGAAAACTTGGAATTTTCAATTAAAAATTGAGCCCTCAAAAATAATGAAAACTTTAAAGACATTCTAAAGGCTTTGCGCATGCGCGAGAATCATTATTATTCCCCCCCTTCTGTTTAACGCTCAGCGGCCAAGGTCAAACTTGCTGTTGCAATATTTTTTCCGTTATTGAAATGTGAGTGAGGGATTTTTAAAAAGTCGCACTGTTCACCTACTCCAGAGTTTTTTGGCGACGGACTTCGAAATTTTCAATTTAAAACTTTTAGAATCAGTGATTTTAAAAAAAAGCCAAAAACTTTTTTGAACAAATTTTAATAAAACACTCAAAATACTTAAATCAATCATTTAATAATTTCTTCTTTTATAAAGGTAATTGCATGAAACTTTTTCCCCCCCGAGTCGAATATTTCAAAAAAATCCTCACAATTTTACTCCAAGAATTAAAATAGTAGTGAAATTTTGTAATTTTAAAAATTTATACTTTCTGTCTTTTTTTCAGCATACAACTATTTTTAAAAAGACTACATTTTCGTTTCCGGGAAATAAAAAAATTGCAACGAAAGAATTGGAAAGTGAGTGGGTGATTTTAAAATTCACCCTGTTTGCCTATTCGAAAATTTTTGGTGACGGACCTCGAAATTTTCAACCATTCTCAAGTGACGAGAACGACACCTGAGCTTTCACCCATCTTTAATAATTACCACACCACACCAACGCAAGAACAAATTTCGAAAAAGGGATTTTTTATGACATAGTTAGAGAAATCACTCACATCGCGCGCATACACACACACACACACAAGTGCTATCGGCCTGAAGGAAACACGAAATTTCCATGGGGATGAAATTATTCACTCAGGAAAAGGAAAGAATTGGAAAGTGAGTGGGTGATTTTTAAATTCGAACTGTTTGCCTATTCAAGGGTTTTTGGTGACGGACCTCGAAATTTTCAACCATGCTCAAGTGACGAGGACGACACATGAGCTTTCACCCACCTTTAATAATTACCACACCACACCAACGCAAGAACAAATTTCGAAAAAGGGAGTTTTTTTGAGATTGTTAAAGAAATCACTCACATCGCACACACAAGTGCTATCGGCCTGAGGGAAACACGAAATTTCCATGAGGGTGAAGTTATTCAGTCGGTAAAAGCCCGTGCAACGCAGGGCTAAGCGGAGAGGAAAGAAACAAAGAAATCAAAGTAATTTCGGAAAATAACATTGGAAGTGCTGAATTTGTGAAGTTGAGTGAATATTAACGTCCCACTGTTCAGCAACACGAGGCCTTTTGGGGACGGTCCGCGTAATTTTGAACCATGGTCAAGTGACGCGGACGACACCTGAGCTGGCACCCCCTCTCATAACTACCACACCACACCAACGGGAGAACGTTTGAGCTCTCGACATAATTTATGTGCATTTCTCCCCTACACGGCGGGTCTTCAGTGGTACTAGGATCGAGAATTTGCGAAGAGAAGGGAAAATGTTAAGCAACAAAGCCATGACACGCACTCACGGGACATGCATTCACATCGTACGCGTGAAACCCCACAAAAGTGTTGGCGTTAGAATAAAAGGAGGAAATTAACATGGGGATGAAGTTATACCCTCGGTATAAGCCCGTGCAACGCCGGGCCATGAAAGCTAGTATCAATATAACTCAACAAAAAACCAGGTATACACCCCCTCACTTGGAAATAAACTGACCTAATATTCCGCGCAGATGTTTACCAAATCACACAACTGAAATTCCCCAAATACTTTCCCATCACTTTTGGCCACCAGGAAACAAATGTTGAACATTGCACTGTCCGAAAACGTATCCGGACTTTGGTTCGGATATTTGACGTTCCGGATAATAAACGTTCGGATAAACGACGTTCTACAGTATATCAAATTTAAGAATGGTATTCAATTTTTGAACAATTTTTCATTTCTCCTACATCAATCACAACTCCTACATTACTCACAATTCCCCCTGATGCCACGTTTAATCCAAAAAATAATATATATATATATAGAGAGAGAGAGTGTATTTACAAGAAACTTCAATGAATTTGTCTGAATAATGAAAATTAGGAAAGTTCTGGTTTGAGTCTATTCAAAAGAATATTGCTCTGTTCACAGATACTATAAAATCCAAAATATTTATAAAATATTGTTCAAGCAAGTTTCAAGTAATTATGTGGAAAATTTTTATCTATATTAAGGATAATTACACTATTGTGTGTTTCGCCTTGTTAAACTATTCGTTATTCTCGCTTATTGCTGCTGTTCTGAGACACTCAAGGTCAATGTAATTAACAATGCGGTGACTCGGCACATTAAGCGCTTGATTTATCACAAGGTTTCTTTAATTTAGAATGAGTGTTGTAACAGCTTTAGAAAGAGTGTTAATCTTCTTATAAGGATCAGAAAACTGAATCAATTTTTTAATTCATTGGAGGAGAGAATGTTATTCATGCTATAGCTTTTTATTTATTATAAAACGTAATATAAGGATAGTATTAGCTTGTTAATAATATTGATGAATATTATAATCAGGAAAATAATTCATCTTGGAAATCTTGAAGCAAAGCCTATTTAATCGTGCTATTAATTGACACAGGACAAAATTATAACATTTAAATACAGCGAGAAATATGACTGCATTTATGTATACAATTACAGAAATTAAAAAATAAACTTACACTTTAATGAGTTGTATGTATTTCTTAAATTTATTTGCGGCTAATTGTTACGTATTCAGTCCAATGAATCTTTAAATCCGTTCTATTATTTCAAAATCTTGCAATTCACCACATCAGTAACCTATAACTATTGATTCGTTTTCTAAAAATTTCATATTGATGACTTTTTTTTTTTTTGTTCAATCAGGATTTTTGGAAATAGCTTCTTGTAATTTCAAAGAAATATAAAGACCTTAAAGATTTAAATACATATACTATATAATCCTACAATCTTCGTTCTAAGACTAAGGAATTTGTCTTGTACTACTGTGATCATTTAACTTTAAGCTACACTGTTTTACTACGGCTTAGATTTAAATTTGATTTATGGCAATTTAGTTCATGAGAGAGACTAATGATGCATGTATGTGTATGGGGGGGAGGGGATAATCTGGTATATGATGATATATATACATAATTTGGTGCGATTATACATGAATATACATGGTGTATCAAAATTTTCTTTATATATACGTAAATAAAATCTCAATGCGCAAATAAAAGTAAGTTCTGATATGACTTAGAGACAAGAAAAATAATACTATTTTTATACATCAGCATTAATTTATTCTATTCCTACTATTAGTTCACTCTCTCCCTATATATATATATATATATACATAATACATATATATCTTGTTCAAATTTTCAAACGTTAATAAAATAGTTTTTTTCATCCACTGAAGTTCAAATACATTTTTTAAACTTGTAGTGTAGATGACACTTGTGTGGTGTTGATCTGCGGTATTTTTGACGAAATTCGAACTGGCACCAACAAATAATGCCAGTAAGTTTTTCTAACAATTTTTTTTTTTTTTTTTTTTGCTTCAAATATATTTTTTTGAACTTGAAGGGGATGACACTTAATGAAAAAACAGTTTTCTCAAATATTAATTCATTAATTAAATTTAATTAACAAAAATAAAATATTTCTTTGTTGACCTGAGTAGGAATTGACTTTAAAAATTTTTTTTATTACTTGTTTCCTTCATTAAAAAATGTTTTGACCTTGCATCTGTCTAATTTTTATGTATTAAAGTCATTCTTTAAGAGTATTTAAATTCCAAGAATGCTACGGTTTGTTTGTATACCTAAATGACTCATTTGCGTAATAATTATTTATCCCCTGTACTGTTCCGTATACACCGATACAATGTGATCTTCTAAGCTACTGATGTCTCTGAGGAGCAAGTCCAAACTCAGAACAGAAATTAAAACAAAAAAAGTTGGAAAAAAATCTCAATCGGTTAAAAACTAAATATATAGAAAAAAAATCTAAACAATCCATACTTTGAATTATTAAAAAGTTAATATTTTGGATTTTAGCATTCTTTCTGTAAGATTTTACTGTAATCGTTGATTATCATTCAAACAAATATTCATTCCAAGTTTCACTTTCTTGTTGCTACATTTTAATTCTTTGTATTAAATTGATAGTATCAAAAAAAATTTTATACCTCAACTTTTTTTTACTCTGTGATGTATATTTGTTTGTATTATCAGCACTTGTGTGATGACCAATACATGTGCAAGATAACTTATCATATAAGTTTCTTATAAGTCTTTGTTCAATACAAAGTAAAAAAAACGTCTAAGTAGTACAGAATTTTGTTACTGTTATTAAAAAAATAAAGCAAATACTAATCTGGAGTTGTTGGATAATAGATTGTCACCTTAAAAGTTCTCTCCATTCAAATGAAGTGCCAAATAAAATTAATGGATTTACCTTTAGAAATCTATTAATTAAACACCTCTTGTATTTTTGAAACTACAATAAGAATTGTTAAGCAAATTAAATTTATAAAATTTAAATTCATGAACTAAATAGGCAAAAGTTTATAAAAATTTCTTAATGAAAAAAATCTATTATCATTCTGCAAGAATTAAAATAATTTTTTAACTAAGAATTTTTGGTAACGCTCACCTTCAATTGTAAATTTTCGATAATTATTGTATTTTAAAGATGTTGGTAGGAAAAAAAATTTCGTAAACATCCTTAAAAAAATTTTTAAATATGGAAACTTTTTTTTCTTTTCATTTTTTAAAATAAAGTTTTAAAGAATAAAAAGAACGCCAAAAACGTTGAGTCCATTAAATTAATGAACTACTTTTGGAAAATTATCATTATGGGAAAAAATTTTAATTTATAACTGATTTTGCAATAGTTTTTTTCTACGAAGGCTTAAGAATTCATTTTTATCACAAGATACTTTCTTATATTTTTCTTTGAGCTGTGAAAAAATTGTTTGATTCCAATATTTCTGCAATATATATATATTGTATTTAATATTCTGAATTTTTACAAGGTTAAGAAGTTAATAGAAGAGATCGTGAGCATGTACGTTTTTTTTTCTATTCCTACTATTAGTTCACTCTCTCCCTATATATATGTGTATATATATCTTGTTCAAATTTTCAATCGTTGACAAAATACTTTCTATTCATCCATTCAAGTTCAAATACATTTTTTCAAACTTGTAGTGGAGGACACTTGATGGTAATACAGTTTTTTTTTAATATTAATTCATTAATTAAATTAAAAAATGAATAAATAGTAACAAACAAAAATAATAGTCCAACAGCATATATAGAAAGGAAAATCGTTCGTTGTGTTTCTGTAAAACAATGGATAGCGTGTTGGACTTCTAATCCAAAGGTCGTGAGTTCGTATCCTACCTGGGATAATCTGAGAATGGGAGTTCTTTTTTTACTATATTATTTTATTATAATAATTAAATTTAATTAATGAAAAAAGATAGTCCAACATCATATATAGAAAGGAAAATGGAAACTTACAAGGAAAATCGCTTTCTATTTTGTCGCATAATATTGTGATTTTGTCATATGTACATACATATTTATATTAATTGTAACTATTTAATAAAAAGTAACTAAAATAAAAATTTTCTTTGTTGACCTAAGTAGGAATTGACTTAAATTTTTTTAAACTACTTGTTTAAATGTTTTTTATAAATTTTATAGTCCTTAGTGCTTTATTGAAATAAAATATGATGTATATTTAAAACTCGAACAATATATATATATTCATTATTTAAAATAAGAATCTTGATAATTGGGAAGTATTAACGTCCCACTCTTGTTCAGCTACACGAGGGCTTTTGGGGACGTTTGAACCATGGTCAAGTGACGCGGACGACACCTGAGCTGGCACCCCCTTCTCCTAACTACAACACCACACCAATGGGAGGACGTTTGAGCTCTCGACAGATTTAACGGGCATCGCTCCCCTACACGGCGGGTCTTCAGTGGTACTGGGATGGAACTCATGACACGCTAGCCACGATCCGATGCCTAGACCACTTGGCTACCACGGCCTTGATAATTGGGGGGAAAGAATGCTTAGTAACACAAATGTTACCTTTATTCTTCTTACCTAAGCATAACTGAGTAGTTCTGGATAAAAATCAAACCTTTTAAAAGTTAAGTAAAATTTGCTAACATTATCTTTGTCACCCCTCTCTCTCTCTCTCTCTCTCTCTCTCTCTCTCTCTCTCCGGTATAGTGGCTAGCGACGCTGACTGTTGTGCTGTTGGGCCTGGGTTCAAATCCCGGAGAAGACCTGCATGTTTGTAAATTTATAGTGCCTTAGCGGCATGGGGGTTCTCTCAATAAACGGCGAGCCGCAAGTTCACTCGTGAGGTTGGTGGAAGGGGAAGATAAGCAGATGGCCTTGCTCCCCCCCCAGGGTGATCTCTCTCTAAATTATGGTGGAGCCGAGCTAAATCGTACAGTTCCTGCATGGTGCTCAAAGCTACGGCAAACGACAGGTGTACATCTAGAAGTCCAACCTGGTTCTGGCTACTTTCCTATCTTCCCCCTTAGGGAAGGACACACCATCATAATATTTATCCTCTTAAGGTCCAGTCCTCTCAAATGGTATTTTCTAAAACACACACACATACACTGATTATTTCATTGATCAAAATTAGTTCGATTTGAAAATCAGGTTTCTTGATCGGGTAAGAAAAAAGATTTTAAAACCAAATAATAGCTTGCAGCAAAATACGCCATTTTGGAGGATTATTATTATTATTTTTTCAGATTTCAGATTAAATTAAATACTTCATTTTTTTGCAGTGATTTTTATTTATACATATTAAGGTATCCGACTACTTGCGACAACTTTTTTTTTTTTAAAAAAAAGGGAGATATGGGGATTTTTGTTGTTTTTAGGTTTGTTTAGCCCATTTTAAGAAAAATATGCTAAAATTAAAAAGAGAAAAAATATTAGAAATCAATATTACTAAAATGGCGAAAAACAGATAAAAATTGACAAAAAATAATAAAAAAGCGGCCCATTCTGTACCAAACATTTATAAAAAAAATTTCAATTTTTCAATTCTGATGCGTTGCTATATGTTATTCATTTTTGAAATGACCGTCAGGATAAGAGATATTTTAATTTTACAAAAACTAGAGTACTTTATCTTAGTTATTATATGAAATTGCTTAAAAAAACAGTGATTATATTCACATAAAGGACAGCAAATTTTGTAATAAAGCAGTGATTGATAAATCTGAATGTTAAAACACTTCCCCTATTATACAGAACATACACAAAAAATTTCAGCAAATTATTTTCAAAACTTTTTAGCAATCACTGTCTCCGTTTGAGCATTTTCAAAAAAAAACACATTTCGAGTAACATGTGTTTTAAAGTATGACATCTTGCTTAAAGTAATGGCATCTGCTTTTATTCAAACACTTGCAGTTTTTGTTCTAACGAACGGAAAATAATAAACTCGGTATTTTTATAAAGCTAATAAGATGGCCTATGAAATAAAACCATAAAAAATTTCAATTTTTGGCAAATTCACAATTTTTGGGTATTTGGTTACCTTAAATAAGTTGTCACTCTTCAAGCTCTTCAGCCTGGACAGATTTAATATGTATCAGCCCCTCAATGCAGCGGATTTTTACTGTCACCTGGACTCAAAACCACAATTCGATAGCTCCGGCTTTGAGATCGTGTCCATGACTATCAGCTATCGCGGCCATAACTTTGCTTAATAGGTTTTAGCTTTGAATTTCTAAATGTTTCATACACAAACAGAGTTTTCAGAAATTTTAGATGAAGATATTCATCAAGAATGGATTCAAAGAGTTGCTACCTTGTCCGTAAAGGAATAAAGACTTGATAGAATTGTGCATTTATCTGAACATTCAAAACTGGCTTATCAAATGAAGTATTGCAATCCAAGTTTGAAGGAGAAACCAAGAGTAAGGTAGACTTACAGTATGTTTCCCAAGCAGGAATTGCTTCTTTTTTATTTTTCAAATTTCCTATTAAATAAATGTAAAAAACGCGAATAACTTTTTATAATGGGGTTGCATTTTAGCAACTTAGTCTTTGCAGTCATGGCAAGTCCTCAAATGGGACAGCCATTTCATGGTGGTACCATCTAGTGACGGCCTCTTTACCAAATTTGGACACTTGAATTAATTTTGATTCAAGCTCTCGTCGGATGCTAAATACACGTTAATTAGGAGTAATCACAATCGTGGGTACTAATTCAATTTATTGATTAAAATTTCTAAAGCTATTTTTTATTATTATTTTTTTAAAAATAGAATTTTGCAAAGATAACCTTTAATTACATTCAAAACGTTCTGTGCTTATTTCTGAGATCTCAAAAGTTATTTTTGCTAAAATAGTATCTGAAAATAGTATCTTTTTTTTTCATTTTAAATAAAGCTCACATTTGTGGAAACGCTTTTCTATGTAAAAATATTCAAAAGTTCGATTTCAGTATTTACTATGTATGTTTAATCTGTATCAAAACGTAAAAGTAATGAATTAGTTTTCCTCCTTTATAAATTTTTTTTGTTTGACAAAATTATTTATCATCGATCGTTTGTATCATTATAACTTCCATTTTTTAGAGTATAATTTTAACTACGTCTACAAGATCTTCCAAGAATTTTTTTTTTTTTTTTAGCCGTTACGTAGTTTTTTTTTCCAGTTCGGTGTAAGATATCTGACTTTTATATTGGCATATTTATTTAAGATAATTTTATCATTTCCCTTTTTTTCGATATTTCAAGGTGCGTCAATTCCACTATCTAATTTTCTAGCTCGAATAAATTTTATCTATGCATAATATTTACTTAGCCTTGACAGTATCTTAAAAACAATTTATGAACTCAAGAAATGCATAATATGAAATCTAGATTTTATCTAATATCCGGATAATATTTTTGTTCAATATGACATGAAACAATTCGAAATATTGCATTAATAATTAAAATTCGCTAGATAATTACCTTTGTTGCATTTGATTATCAATTATACGTCTTAAGTGATTTTTTCCCTTATATTTTAGGCTTTTTTGAAAAAAGGCTTTTATTTTACTTGATTTTATAATTTTATTTGGGATGGACAAAAAAGCAGTAATTCCAAAAATTCTTCCTTACAAAAACACAAATTATTTGTCAGAAATGTTTTTCATAAATTATATTATTAATAATATATATATCATAAATTTTGGAAATATGTCTCTGAAATGATGCTTTTTAAAAAAAATCATGCTTCTACAGGGTGTTGCCAAATTCGATCGAAAAATTCAGAGGAGTGATAAAAGGTAGTATTAGGACGACAAACCACCATAGAACACGGAGTCGCAAACCACGTTTAGTCGGAGTAATTCGCAAAAAAACAGTTATGAAGGATGTGATATCGAATGGAATAAAGACAATAAGGGGTTAATAATACATTTATTAGACTTATAGCATGTTTTTTAGACGAATGAAGTATTATCGGACACATTCAAACAAATCCAATGTGAAGGTGAAGTCAGTTGAAGCTATGACGATCCATGACCGTGAAATTATCTACTGTAGCCACCGGCGTATCGTACACAAGCGATTTCAGGTTGTCCCAGAAGAAGAAATCCAAGAGATTGAGATCTGGGGAGCGTGGATGTCAAGTAGCAAGTCCGCCGCATCCGATCCACCTCCCGGAATATGTACCGTGGAGTGGTTGCGCACTGCAATCGAAAAATGTGCTGTTGCACCATCATGCATGAGCCACACGTTCTGGGGGCAGTGGCCGTTACTACCTTACTACGGAGATCCAAATCCCGAATTGCATTTGGGCAATCCCCTCGTCTGGCTCATCGTTCTCCCGACGGCTACTATTATCGCAATTTTCACTGACTAAACACGGGTTGGGAAACCTATGTTCTGTGGTGATTTGTTGTACCCATGCTGCCTACTAACACCCCTCTTAATCAATCGATCGAATTTGGCAACGCCCTGTATACATGTAAACCAATGATTCAAATCAATGTACTTGGATTGAAACTTAAGATCTGCATTTATCGTAATAAACTTCGGAGAAAAAAACATTTGCAGAAGATTTATTTAAAACTGTAGAGCTTTGAACGTTAAAGATAAAACTAAATGCGATAAATTCGAGGTTGGGTTCTATAAAGTCTCCTTCAGTGTAACAATTATAAATTATTTTAAGTTAGGATACACAAAGACAACTCATATCGTTACAAAAATGATGGTCAAAGAACATGGATGGTTTTCGTAAAGGCAAGATTCTCTCCTCACCTGGCCTCTGCTGACGATTAGTGGTCGCTAGAGGGCACTTCTGCTTGAGATAGTCAGTTACAGTTATTAGGACAAGAGGGGTTAGGAGGCTCTGAAACGATTAGCATTGTTACAAATTGTTCATGATATAAAATCCAGCTAATAATTCTCAAATTTGATACAAAATTTGATATATTTTAAGTAAAATTCTAAAATGTGTTCAGAGAAAGGCAAACCGAAATGGGGCATTTAAACGAAATTTTATTGTCTATTAAATACCGAATAGAGTTCGAATGTTATTGAAATTCTGAAAAAAAATTGATTTCTTTGTACGAATACATAATTAACATTTATGAATTACAATTTTTTAATAAAATTAGAAAAATATCCTGGGATTATTTGATATGAGTAAATTATATAAAAATATATGAATATAAGTAAATTATTAAAGTGGCTATAAAATTCTTACTTTAGTTCAAAGTTATTATCACGAAAGATTATAGTTCAAATGTAAGCATTTTTTTCCTTCATAATTTCTATTCAATAAAATTTTTTGCAAGATATTTGGGAACTTATTTTTAGTTTTCATTCTACTTTTTTTAACAAATTATATTAGCACAAGAATTACTTTGAAAGGCATAATTTTTTTAAAAAATTAATTTCGTTTGAAAAATTTAGACTTTTTCAATTCAAACAACTGAAAAAGTTAAAATTACATTCAAATTTTTTTCAATCGTTCAGAAAAGTTGTTAAAAATTAAATTTCGGATAAAAACTACACCATTAAAATAATTTCCGGAATACGAAATTTTTATCATTGTTTTGCTTCTAAAAAAAACTTTCAAATTTTGTTAGAAATCAGTATTAAAATTTTGATAAAAACCGCTTATCTTTACTTTTTTTTTTTTTTGCATCTTTTATAGTAATTTATACATTCGTGTTGTAACTACTAACTGCACAACTTTAGGATTAATTGGTAATAATGCCCAGTAATTCTTAAAATACTTCTGACTTATGTTGTTATTCATTCTAAGGAAGTGACCGCGGTAGCCTAATGATTATAATCAAGGACTCGTAGCGGGCGTGTCGTCATGAGTTCGAGTCCTCGTGCCACTGAAGACCCGTCGTATAAAGGGGTTGATGCACTTTAAATCTGCTGAGGCTCAAAGTCCCCCCGTTGGAAGGGTGTAGAAGTTCGGAGCGGGGATGCCAACTCAGGGGTCACTTTATGATGGTTCAAAATTTCGAGGTTTATCGGCAATAGCTCTCGTATTGCTTTAAGTGTCATGCTAATAAACACTCATTCATCCAAAGAAAGTAAAAATAAGATGTCAAATATCTATTGAGAATACTAATATATGCTCTGTCTCACTGATAATTAATTAATTTAGTTTAATTTTCCAACTAAAATCATGTAACTATAGTTACGCAACAAGCCATTGGCAATAAACCTAGTAATTCTGTATCATAATCAAATAATGAAGACAAATTGGTATTTTCTCTGTGGATTCTGAAGTCTTAATTAGATCAAAAGTTCACACAATTCCAAACGTCAAAATAGTCTAGGGAGGAATCATATTTCCAACCTATATGACCCTCAAGGACACTAAGTTACTGTTCTTAATCTAATAGTTATACTGATGTTCTTATTAACAACTAAAACACTTCTAATTAATACTTTTTCTCGAAAGACAAATTTCTTCCTTTTATTCTGGACGGATATTTTTTTAATTCTTCTATCTCTACCGTTTTTCTGAGTAATATTCATATGACGATGTGTCTTTATTTCGAACTATCTAAATATATTTATTAAAAAGAGCAACTGTATGTGCGTTACATACGCTATTTGAAAAAAAATATGTATTATTGTAATTGTGCCTACTATATAACACGATATTCAAATTTCACGGTCAAAAGAAAAGAGTAACACCATTACACCATTTCTACTTAAAAAGGAGCTGGAGTTGAAAATATATGATGTATTAAGCGTATAAAAGTACCTGAAATTACAAAAATTTAAATTTGCCAGTGCTTTCTTATGGAAACATTTTAATAAAAAGAAACATTATACAATGCAGCTGCATAAGATGAGATAAATGACTTCCTTGTTTAGCGATGTGTGTCATCAGCTTGATTTTAATTTAAGGTGAAAAAATATTGCAATTTATTTTAAGAAATTTGGACCTGATTGCTGTAGATATAAATTTTATTTTCACTACCACACACACACATTCACAACATGCTATTAACTACATAGTAGTTAAGTAATGTATTTTAGACTTAAGGAATTCGTTTTGAGGTTAAAGGAATTCGATTTGTAGGCTTAACGAATATGTAATTTGACATCCACTTTTATGCTCAAAGTTTTTGAATTAATGAGCATCTATACTAAAAAAATTCCTTTATTTATGTTTTAAAACATAATTATTCAGATTATATCAAAATTAGTAAAATCAAATACTCAGATTTCACTGTATTTAGTACATTGAAGGGAAATAATTATAAATTTACCATCATTAAATTTAATAGTTGATATTTATTTCCGAAATTATTGAATAATAAGTCTGAAGACACACACACATACATACATATATAACTTGGATTAAACTTATTAGTAGCAACTTACATCATTGCATGATTTTCTTTTTATTTATTTGTTTTAACAAACCAAAACAAAATTCTATTTTTTATTATTATTTTTTTTATTTAGTTATTTTATTTTCATTTGTTTATTTATTTATTTTTCAGATAAATTTCTTTACCAACAAAAATTTTTCTGAACTTTCAAAGTAGGAAATTCCTTTGTCCTCATGTTTTTTAAACATCAATTTTTATAAAATGTTTCTTTGATACTGTCAGGCTACGCGTGGAGTTGACTTAAAAAATACATAGCATTTTTAGAAGGAAAATTCAAAATTGGATTTCGAAAGATTGCCAGCTAAAAGAGAACTGATTTTCGATATAGAGCATTGAAATCACAAAATGGAAAAAAGAAAAGGACACATTTCTGAGCTATGGTCGAATATAGAAGGATTATAAAAATCTGAGGTTGAAAGTTTTTGATACATTTTAAATCCTAGAAGGAAATATATATAGCTACAACTCAACACAACTGTCAAATACGAAATTCCAATTTACATTCTGTCACTGTTTTCTGAAACGATATCTTCAGGGGGGGGGGAAGATTCCTGCTGAAACCTGGAAATCTAAATGCAGATATCATACTGTATAATAAACTCTCTATTTCATGTAACAAAGATTTTTTTTACGGTATAAAAAATCAATACAAAGGTCATTCCGTAAGAGCAGGAACATTAAATTTTCACATACTGTGAAACTTACAAATCCTGTTGTTTACGAAGTTTCGAAAAAAGAGACAAAGTTTTGGGAATAGTTAAATTTAAATTTAAATTCTTAGAAAAATCGGCATTATAGCATATAAATTTCGAATATACATCGCATATTAAATGTATTATTTCATTAAAATATTTAAGATTGTCGCATAAGTAAAAATTAATTTGAAAAATATTCGTTGAAATGTCAATCACAAGAATGAATGTTCAATTACGTCAGCCTAAAAGTTACAAATAAATATTAACTATGTATGTTTCTGATATATTTGATCTGATGCGTACAGTAGTGAAAATAATTCGTCACAAATGGAATGTCATTTTATTCCCCCTCCCCCTAGTTTTGCTTAAATTACATTTAAATTTCATTTTTGTTTATACTGAAAGTCTGAATAAAGACTTGTGTTTTACGAGAAACACTTTCTTCCTCTACTTTGCAATAATTCGTCAATATTGAAAACTTGATGGACCTCGTGATTTTGAACCACGGTCAAGTGCCGAGGACGATTCTTGGGCTGGCATCCCACTCCCCTAACTTCTACAGCACGCCACGTGAGGACTTTGAATCTTGGAATATTTAACTTACATCAGCCCCTCTATACAATGGGTCTTCAGTGGCACCAGGACTCGAACTCATGACATGTCGTTTTAAAAATACAGAAACTTTGTTTTAAAAGCTCAGCTCAATTGCTTTATTTATAACTCCGAATCATAGACATAATAAACGATACATTATATCTTTTTCTTAAGGTATCCGACTAATTGTGACAACTTATTTTTTTTAAAAAAATGGAGATATGGGGATTTTTTTTTTTTGTGGTTTTCAGATTCGTTTAGTACATTTTAAGAAAAATATGCTAAAATTAAGACGAGAAAAAGAAATTATTATTACTGAAATGGGGGGAATAAAAGATAAAAATTTACAAAATATAACACAAATGGGGCCCATTCTGTACCAAAAGTTTAGGAACAAATTTTCAATTTTTAAATTCTGATGTGTTGCTATGTTATTCATTTTTTAAATGACCAGCAGGATAAGAGACATTTTAATTTTTACAAAAACTGGAGCACTTTATCTTAGTTATTACATGAAATTGCTTTAAAAAAAACAGTGCTTATATTCACATAAGGGACTGTAAATTTTGTAATAAAACAGTGATTGATGAATCTGAAGGTAAAAACACTTCTACTATTATACAGAACATACACAAAAAATTTCAGTTAATAATTTTTAAAACTTTTTTAGCAATCGCTGTCCCCGTTTGAGCATTTTCAATAACACATTTAGAGTAAAACGTGTTTTAAAGTCCGACATCTTGCTTAAAGTAGTGTCATCCGCTTTTACTAAAACACTTGTAGTTTTTGTTCTAGTGAACGGAAAATAATAAACTTGGTATTTTATAAAACGAATAAGATGGCCATAAAATAAAATCATAAGAGAAATTTTCAATTTTTGGCAAAATTCACAATTTTTGGGTAGTCGGATACCTTAAGTACAATGTATTATGTTTCCTTCCATTGAATATCTTTGCATATTAGAATGGGCCTGGTCAACAAAGGCCTGCTATGTTAAATTGTGTGGCCTGCTGGGCGATTTGTTTTTTTCTCTTGACTTTTATTTCTCGTTGCGTAGATGCATACAAAAAAAATATAAAATAAATTAAAAGTTGTATGATTCATTGTTATGATGCACAAAAGTAACTGCGTACTCCAATTCTATATTTGATATCTGAAAACGCAACACAAGTTTTTGAAAGAACTAGTTTCAAAAGCAACTACCGGTAACACGCGCGTATCTGTAATTAGAACACAGTTGTGCAATAATGAACTAATTCATACTTTCTTCCTCTTCGTAAAGTAGGAGATTAGAATGACGAGGTCTCGAGGCGGACAGCGGGTTGTCCGTGAGGAATTGATATCCTGTTGTTTTGCGAGCCGAGCGAGATAGGTGTACTACAGGAACGCCAACAGAAAGCACGTGCTTCTTATGCGCAATTCCTTTTAAACGTAGTTTGAATTGTAATAATAAACAAATATCCATGCATAATACAACAGTATTTGACGTTCGAAGAAATATTCGTTCCCTCTACCCTATAATGTTGTAGGATATGTAACTTGTGCTGATACAGTTTTTTAATGTATTTTTTAGTATGTTTTCAGGTGATAAAAAAATGCAATTTTTGTTTTTTATGGGTTGTTTTTCTTTTGCATATAAGTTGAAGTGCCGATAGCTTTATAAAAGTGACATTTGAAGATATCAGGCTTATTTACATTGGAATTCTGAAAGATATTCAAGAGTGTATAAATTTTAACTAATGCAAGTAAAATTTTAAAAATTAGAAAAAAATTTAATAAAACGCTAAAGTGATAAAAGTTATTACAAATTTTCAAACATCAAGTGTCCCTATTTGCATTAAGGTACCTGACTAACCTAAAATTGTGAATATTGCTAAAAACTGATAATTATTTTATGATTTTATTTTATATACAATCTAAATAATATAAATAATAATAAAAATACTAAGTTTATTATTTTCCGTTCACTAGAACAAAAACTGCAAGTGTTTTAGTAAAAGCAGATACCATTACTTTAAGCAAGATGGCATACTTTAAAATGCGTTTTACTTAAAATGTGTTTTTTTTTAATGTTCAAATTGCTAAAAAAGTTTTGAAAATAGTTAACTGCGTGAAATTTTTTGTGCATGTTCAGTGTAATAGTAGAAGTGTTTTAACCTTCAGAATTATCAATCGCTGTTTTATTACAAAATTTATAGTCACTTATGTTATTATTATGTTAGTATAATCACTGTTATTTTAAGCAATTTCATATAACAACTAAGATAAAGTGCTCTAGATTTTGTAAAAATTAAAATATCTCTTATCCTGAAGGTCATTTCAAAAATGAATAACGTAGCAACACATCAAAATTGAAACATTGTTATTTTTATTTTATTTATTTATTTATTTTTGGTAAATTTTACCAATTTTTCCCTTCCTTTTTATTTTCTCAATTTTAGCATTTTTTCTTAAAATATACTAAACAAATCTAGAAACTTCAAAAAAAATTCCCATATATCTATTTTTTTAGAAAAAAAGTTGTCGCAAGTAGACGAATATATTAAACTGTATAAAAAGGTTATTAAGTATAGTATATTTACATAATTATATTGCACATCACACATTAAAAAGCAAGAATACTATAAATTTACTTAAAAAATTAAATTTTGTTGCTTCGCGCGTGCGTGTAATATACCAAACTTCTCAAATTAAAATTTATTAGCAATTTTTTAATCATTTCAGAATCAATTTAAAGGAAAGAAAAGTTGATGATGGAATCAGGAAATAGAATGATCTCGTAGGGGAAAAGTTTATTTTTTTTTTCACAAAACAAAATTCAAAATTTATGCAGTTGTACAGAGACAGTCGCTGTATTTTAAGAACATAACGTTAAAATGCAACATGAGACAAAACATATTCATTATGCAATTTTCTCATTGAAGTAAAAAGTTTGAAGTTAATTGTTCTTAAATAACACCCTGAAGCTTCTGGAAATGATGATTGATTCACTATTACAATCACCACCTATTGTTGTCAAAGCAACTTATTCTGTTGTTATGCTGATTAGAAAGAATGTGAAACCATTTTCAGATGGTGAACTGGTGAAAGGCTATTTGGAAGCAGTGTAAAAGATGTTTTACCATAATTTAATAATAATAATTACTTTCAAATATCAGTCTTTCATTCCAAATTATATGTTTTCGCATTGATGACATTTCAGCTGAAATAACTGCTGAAGTAATAGAAACTTTTTAGTAACTAAATTGTAACTCGGAGATAAAATTAACTAATTAAAAACATATTCTTAGCATTTGATGAAAATACAGATATCTCAATTTTTATATTTGTTCCAAATGACAGAAGAAATAGAAAACTTTTCAAATTTAAAAAACCAAAACTAGAAGTTTTGAAGTTTCCAGGCGATTGAAAAATGTTTTTCCAAAAAACATTAAATCTTGAGACATTTCAGATTAACAACTGACGGTGGACCTACTTAATAAGTAAAAATAAGATAGCTGTAAAATTACCAAAGAATAAGCTATATTGAAGAAGCATTAAAAACAGAAATATTTCATTATTCACACCTTGATACAACAACAAGATTTATGAGCTCGAGTATTATCCGTGAAACACCTTATGAAAGTAGTAGTAAAGATAGAAAATTATATTAGTTTCTTGCTCTTTAGCATCGGCAATTTAAGAAATTCCTTAGAGAAATATCTTTTAAATATGGTTATGTCATGTTCCCCAATGTTAGATGGCTAAGTCATGGGACATAATTAAAAAGATTACGAACGAGAAACAAGGATCTGTCCATAAATTGAATGATAATAATTGGTTGTTAGTCCAATGTTTTTATTGGATATAACATAAAAACTTAATCAGCTTAATAAGGACTTGTAAAAGCAAGTTAATTTAATAATCGTTGCTTGTAATTTCATCGAGGATAAATTATTGTTATTTGAGTGCCTTCTTAGAAATAATTCACAACAGTTTTCGCTGTTAAATAACTTTCCAAAAAGCCAACCTGAAACTTTAACAAAATATGTGCTGATGAAACAAACTTATAAATGCATTTGATTGTCATTTCTAAGAATTAATAAAACTTAATAAAAATGTTTGAAATACTCTCAGCTCATTTTATATTGACAAAACAGCGTTCCTAAACATTTGTAAACGAATTAATTAAGTTATAGTGTGAGAAAAAAAATAAGATTTCCAGGTCCACAAGTGACATTTGAATCTATATCAAAAATTAATTTTTACAATACTTACATCCTAGAGATATTTGAACTTAACATGTTTTGCACATGAGTTGTGAATACTTTTCAATTCACATTTGTCTTCGAAACATTTTTTCGAAGTTTATATTTACATAGAATACCTCACATACTTCATTAGCTAATGCCGATTTAGAAAATTAGCTAAGCTATGCAACGCGCGCGTACCTAAATATATATTTACAAAAATTAAGTGAAAGAAATGATAAACAAATATTTTTCTAATTAATACTTGAGTTAATTACATATTGAATCATAGAATAACAATATAGTTTTTTTTTATTTTATACTTGTATTACATTTTTAAAAGCATATATATATATATATATATATAATATATATATATATATATAGTAGCACACCGTAACGTTATGCGTCGTAAAAATGGCCCGCGAAATCATTTGTGTTAGTCACGCTTGAATTTGGTGCCTTCTGCAATAAATCAAACCAATCTTTCGTGTGAGAAGACTGAGAATTGATCGCGCTAATATTTATTTCCCATTAATATCCATTGTGCTCACAAGAGGTTAATTAAAAGCCGTGCATTTTTATTACATGCTAACAGATATTTACGGGGTGTATGTACTTGTATGGTTGTCTTATCTTTTCTTTTATTTTAATATGTCAATTGTTCGATGACGGAAATCAAATCATAAAATATTTTAGCTTAAAGTGTTTCAGATGCTAAGGTTGTGGTAACATTCGGTTACCTCTTACATCCGAACCCTCTTGTCTACCTGTAAACCCGGCTAGATGTGTAGGAGGAACTGAATAATCCACAGACATTATTTCCATTCTAATTTGATTTATTAATTCTTATTAACAATTATCAAACAGACACAATACAATTCTAATTAAGGTATATGACTTATAGTAGAGTGCAGAGGTGAGATTCTATAACACGGGGATATTACTACAAACCCTCAACTGAATCTAAGATAGCTTAAATACGCTCAATTATAACTACATCGCATACGAATAACTAGCTTCTACTTAATTAAATGAACAGTACCTGATCTTTTAATGCGTCGGATCCTACACTGGAAACTTTCAGGCACTCTCTTCAGCTTGATCAAATGACGATGGCTCCACGCTCTGTAATCTTTAATTAATTCCACTGCTTTTCAATCTTCAACTAACAACTAATTCTCAGACTTCCGTTAACTTCTATTTGCACACTTCTCCCGTATTCACTTCAGCGTGCCAACAACAACGTGTCAACAAATCACTTCCTCCCTTCCTTACTTTCTTTCTTACTTTCTTACTGCCAACTCGCAAAAACCGAATTTATATAATATACCTCATTTACATAAATCACGTTCGCTTACTCGATGAAAGTTGGTTGAATTAAATATTTTGTTTAAAGTGATAAGAGATATTAGTGGAAGCGCGTATAAATCCGTCGCAAGGTGTCTCAAAGGAGTCAAAACTTTTACAACAAAAAGCTGCGATGTCATTTTGGTCAAATTAATTTTTAATAAAACGCTTCAGTTTTTTAAATAAAATTAAATAAGAAAATATTTGATGAAGATAAATAAGAAGATAGTTAACGAAAAAAACTTCCACGTCCTTAATCTAGTCCTGTGCTTCTAGTTTTTCTGATGTCCCGTAATGAGGATTAGGAAATATAATTAAAACTCGTACATTAGCAGATGAAATTGTAGCAAAAGAAAACGCTACGTGTTTTACTTTCAACTTTTTTTTAAACAAGAACTATTGATTGAAGACAATTTGCATATCACACTTTCCATAATTGCTGTCCTTTAATTATTTTTTTTTTCATTCGTGTGTTTTTAGTCTTTTTTTTTTTTTTTTTTTTTTTTTTTTTTTTTTTTTTGCTTACTTACACGAATAAAATGCCGAAGAAACTTTAAAAAATTTAGTATGCAAGTTTCTTCTGCTTAGCTTTCCGTTTGAACAATCACTAAAAACATACAGGGTGGTCCCGAATTCATGGTACAAACTTTAAGGGTAGGTACAGGACATTATAACAATCATTTATTGTATAGGAATGTATGGGAGCAAGTGATGCGGTGAGACACAAACACAAAAAATAAGAGACAAAAGGAAAGACAAGGTATTGGCAAGTGTAATGTTTACAATAACTGTTCATAATTGTTCACAGCACATGAGCTATGAAGTCCGGCTGCAACGCACATTACTATACCACCCACTAGCAGTCGGAAAAGATAGTTTGCCGGATTCAAAGCTTGTACTCGCTGAAAATGGAAGAGGTGTGAGTGATTTTCGTTTAACACTCAACAAAAGGGTCAGATGATTCACACGTGATGAGCAACAGCTTTTGTACTTGACTCTGGTCTATCAGCCACAACGTTCAAGATGCTTTCTATCATGCTTGGACTGCGTACAGCTCTTTGTCAACCAGCATCAGGTCTGGAGACGTGGGACGATAGTGCTTCACGAAGTTGATGATGTAACCGCTGAAAAATTCTGTGATTCGGCATTTGTCGATCAAGAAACTGCGCGCCTACAGAAATGTATCATGTTGAACGGCGGCTTGACATCTACTGCCCCTACCGGTAACGCAACCAACCGATACTCCATTTCTCTTTTCTTTTTTTCCCGTTTGCGTCTCATTGCATCACTTGCTCCCATACATTCCTATACAATAAATGATTGTTATAGTTTGTACCATGAATTCGGGACCACCCTGTATAATGGTTGAATATTATCAAAGAAGTTTTATTATAAAATGTCTTATAATAAACACAATGGGTCCTTTAATAATCAGTCCTTTCTGAACAAACTAGAGTTACGTTAACGGCAGAAAAACCTCTCACCAATGTTTGTTTGTTTGTTTTTAAATAATTTTTATTCATTTAAAAAAATATGCCTCAAGTACATTTATTATGAATGGAAACAAAATATACGTTTCATAACATTGTATTAATACACAATAATGTGTTACATAATATATGCACGTGCATAATGATGTATTGTAATGTTGATTTTTATGATGATAAATCTTTGGAGTAATGATATTGTTAATACTTTGCAGTGATAATTAATTCCTTAGCTCTCCAAAAGGGATGAAAATTACTGGAAAGTAAATTTTGCTTTCAGATTTCATTATAATCCTCAATTTGTATTATTATAAACTTTACTCAGTTGTATAAATACGTACTATTTAGTACATACAGGATGTCCGAGGATCATTGGAACAAACTTCAAGGGCAGATAGGGGCAACCCATAGTCGGAAACATCTTCGTTCAGCGCTAGGTGGCGTTGTTCACAAGAGTATTTAAAGAAACACATACAGGCATACCGTAGTCATCCCCAAGGGCAGCCATTTGAGTCAATATCCTCACTATTCTGCATCCAAATTGAAAGACACTCTCTGTTCCGCAAGATTCCAAAACTGAGCCACCCAAGATCTTCACCTCGAAGCCCCGCCTACCGGCCTGCCGCCACTCGTCCAATAGCCAAGTTCCAACGTTCCAGCAGGAAAGTTCAACTTTGTCATGACCAATATAGGACTTTTTTCTAGCCAGATACGGGTTTGAGGATTCCCAGAAAACCATGCACCCGAAAACATATCCGTAGATCTGTACCGAAGTCATTTGAGCTGTCAACGCCCAAGTGGAGCTACCTGGCAGATATGCAGCTGATTTATGGATTGACAAAAAGAAATGCATGAGCAGCAGAAATGCTATATCACGAAAGATATTCACAGAGGATTACAATATAGTTTGCAGCATACTATTTTAATTTGCAGCACACTTTAAAAAATACGGATCATTTCGAAACAACAGGCCATGTATCAGTGAGGACAGGCCACGGTATCCAACACATTTTGTTCCATGCATGGAAGAAAATGTGTTGGATACCGTTCGGAGGAATCCGAGTACCATGTTGAGAATTCGAGTCGAGTCGAGTTGTCCGTTCCCTCACTATGCCTATTATCTCGTAATCATCCATACTCACACAAGTTGGGATGCTAATTATCAAACATCCAGCAAGGTAACCTGTGGATACCTTTCGCTATACAATCTTTCTGCTGCTCGGTGCATTTCCTTCTGCAATCCGTAAATCAGGAGCATATATACCAGTTTGGTGTTTGCAAAACGTTACATACTCCTTTGCGGGTGATTACATTGGTATGAATGTATATTTC
Organism: Trichonephila clavata; assembly: GCA_019973975.1. Taxonomy (NCBI): domain Eukaryota; kingdom Metazoa; phylum Arthropoda; class Arachnida; order Araneae; family Nephilidae; genus Trichonephila; species Trichonephila clavata. The sequence goes on from BMAO01034128.1 coordinate 58,990, forward strand.
CTTAAATACTCTTGCGAACAACGCCAGCTATCGTCGAACGAAGACGTTTCCGACCATGAGTTGCTTTGTAAATCTGAATCCTTGTGTGATGCTCCTTTCCTCCCCTTAAGCTTGTCCCAATGATCTTGAAACACCCTGTATATCATTTTAAAGCTATCTTGTAATTCTGTCAGTGCAAAAGGGTAAGTATGAATTTATATAATCAAAATCTTAAATCATTTTTTTATTAATTGCATCAAGTATTACCTCTATTTTAAATTCAAAAGGAAAGTATTGTAAATAATTGCGAATGTGGATTTTTCTTTGAGTTTGTCAATTAACACAGATACCTTATATTCACCTTCATATAAATAATGAGATCTGCTTTATCAAGAGGATCTCCAATAATATTACTTTGGGAATGAATACGTTATGCATTAAATCGTGCATATTAAGATGACAAAGTTATTTTGTTCTAAATAAAAAGAAACAAAATCACAAAATGTTGAAGAAACCTTTTTTTCCCTCCAAAATGAAATCATTTTTAAAATTTTATAGAAATAATTGCAATTTGTTAATATTACATATTTCCATCTCGCTATTTCGTTATGATTTTACTGAAACCAGTTCACCCTCCGTCTCAATTTTTAAGTGATCACGGTAGCGTGAGGGTCATGGTCTTGAACTCGTGGCCGGCGTGACGGGAATTGAGCCTTAGTGTCGCTGAAGTCCCGTTGTGTAGAGAGGTTGATGCACGTTAAATCACGTGGCTAAAAGTCCTCACGTTGAAGTATTGTGAAAGTTAGAGGAGTGGGGAAATGATGTTACTAAGAATCTTTAGAGTTGTCCTTGTTACTTTACAGCGGTTCAAAATTGTGCTATCGTCGCCACAAACCCTTGTATTGTTATAGAGCAAGGGTGTCAAACTCGCTGCCCGCGGGCTGCATACAACGAGTATTTTGGTGGCCCGACAAGTATATCGGCCCAAAAAATAACATATATAAAAAAATATTAAAATTTTTCCTGAAATTCGAAAGATAGTTAGTTAACAGTGAAGAGATGTTAAATGGCATGACGTAAACCTTAAATTTTTCTTGTTCCTTTATATATGTTAATTATATAATGTATAATTCGAAATAAACCTGCGTTTCTATGAATATTCATTTTTTTTTAGACACACCTTAAGTTAAACCTTGTTTGCTTGACTCATGTTAAACTTTTATTTGACACCCTTGTTATAGAGGATGCGTGATGCTAATATACACTCACTTAACTGTACTCAGTGACGCAACAGCCAATGAGGGCCAAGGTCTCCTGTGCCCAACTCAATATACGTGACTGTGAGCCCTGAGGTGTATGAGCAGATGTTCCGATCAGGTAGTCAGTCTGACGCGAAACCCACAGTGTTAACATCCCAAGCAAGCTTGGTACTCATTTATCGACCACTGATGGAATAAAAGGCTGCGTCGACCTTGCCTAGCCCGAGGTTTGAACCTCGGACCTAATATACACTCACTAGTAATTGTTAAGCATTAAGTTCTAAAAAAAGAAAGAAAACTCCAAAATATTGTAAAACAACACCATTTCTCTTTATAAAATCTTTAATTCATAACTTAAATACGTGCTAAGGTAATAATTTTGACTCAAGAAAAGAAAGAAAGAAGCTTCAAAAATATTTGTTACAGTAGAATTGCGGTGAAAATTTCTCATATAAATGAAAAGGAGCTTTTGAATAAGTTGCCTTTGCTTTTTTTACTTCTAGTACAAAGTACCTTAACTCACTTAATATGGCTTTAAAAGTTCATCTTACATAAAAATTCCTCTTATATATGCATATATATCATACTAATACATCATACACATATATGTCCATAATTTTTTTAATTTATCCATTTTAAGACCTTTAGTGTCCAAATTTTTAAGTATTTCACACCTATATATATATATACATAGAATGTATAATATGTAATTTTAACTAAATTCTGTTGGATCTCGTAATAAAAATTTTTCTTTTTTGGCGTTTCTTTGAGAAATACCGATTAACAAAAGACGTGAGTTATTGTCGATGAAACGAAAGCAGAAAATAGGACCGTTATCCCAAAGTAAAATTAACCAGCTGCTTTCCATTTGATAAAAAAAATAATAAAATTATCAAGAAACTCGATACTTTTGTTTACTGAAGCAATAAGAAAGAGGATGTATATAGATATCGAAAATGTCACGCTTTATTTATAGCAAAAAGCTTTGTGCGTTAGATTAGATGCGAGGAAAAAAACACATACATTGCTGTTGTTCTTTCAATGTCTTTCACAAATTGCTTCAAATATGAACAAAAAACTTTTCTTTCAATTCACTGTAAAATTTAAATACAAATTCGGTATGTCTTATAGAGATATAGTTAAATTCTTGTTGAGCACATAATTCCTTATAAAAGCTTACATAATTCCTTATAAAAGCTTACATAATTTCTCTATAAAGCATCTTTATGCGGGAATTTCCTTTAAAAAACACAAAAAAAATTCTTAATTTATAATACACTAGCTGGTGTACTCGTTCTTCTCACGGATTTAACAATACAAATTGAAGGATAAAGAAGTTTTTAATGAGTTAGTTTTAGGTGAATTGCAAATTAAACAATAAAAAAGCTTTTTTCACATCTCAACTGAACAAAAAGAACCAAATTTGTTAAATTTAAAGTCTGAAGGTCTAATAGCTGATAAAAAGGCTTTTTTTTATTTATAAAACCCCGTAATTCTCTTTTGGGTTGATTTTTGTAAACACCTTTCTAAGCTAATCTCTGCTCAGCAAAAGTAACACATTGTTACAAATTTTGTGTAAAACGCTTAAAATAGTGTAACTAATTTTTTTTATCTGGATGTGTAATACGTTAATATTACTTTCTGTTGTATTTATTTTATGTTAAAATTATAATATTCGCAAGCAACACCGTTCCTTACATTATAATGGCGATTCAATGGAAACAGCGAAATGTTGGTGATAGAGCCAAGTTGACATTATTTTTGGTGACCACGTTGGCAACTTGGCAATTGATTGAAGGCTACAGAAGTTTATATGCTGTAGCTCCAGCTGATAGGGAGCTGCAACAAAGAGGATAACACAAAAACCTTCTTTACAAAAAAAACATATACATGCCAGTTTTCATAGAGATCGGTTGAACGGTGTTGGAGTGGAGAGATTTCTCATATATAAACATCCATTTATATATATGTAGATATACAACATTATATATTACATACTTTATTCAAAAAAAATTTAATTTGAAACTGGTCCATACAGAACAAATTGATGCCATAGACAGTATACAGTCAAATCTTGATATAACGAGCCTCTATATTGCGAATTCCTCTATTTTGTGAGCTTTTTTCTCAAACCAAGAACATTTTCCAGTTTTCTTCGTAAAATAACTTCCAAATAGCGAAATGCATTTTCTATTTAATGAACTTTTTCTCTTGTGATTCGATTTTTTTCTCCCACTTTTAAAATATTTAAGAATTTTTTTTTCAAAATTCTCTTTTTTTAGCACATTTAATTGTGATCAATCATCATGAACTAGTTTTACCAGGTATCTAACTAACCAAAAGCAATAAAATTGCCATAACTTTTAAAACTAAAAACTCAAATAGCAGATTTTATCAGTAATTAAACTTAGGGATGCATGTAGCAGTGAATGCTTAAAATTACAGGTTATAAAAGAAATGTTTAAAATTACTTGTTGGCTTAAAATGTCGTTAAAAAGTTCATTAACTTTTAATATGAAATTATTTTTTCAAGTTGAAAATACAGAGCATTCCTGGACAGTGTTTTCTCCCCTGCTTTTCCCTGCAGATTCCTTTTTGATAGGAGATATGTATGAAATGAATATATATTAATTTTCAGAAAAAGAGTGAATTGTTACTTTTTTTAAAATAATATACAGTGCTTATGAACTTAAAAATTTGTTTTATGCGGTTTCTAAAATATACTAAAATATGAACCTCTGCTTATTACTGGAACGCAGCTAAGAGTCCTGGCCTATCTCAACAGTGCAGGAGATCCAAGGTCCTTCAGACGGTCTTGGTGCGCTTTAGAAGAGGTCACCTGCGTGGTATGACTTTGTGCAGAGTGGCAAGTAGCGTGAAAATTACGGAGTTCCTATCCCCGAAGGGGATGTACCTCCTCATCAGAATTAATAATTAAAATGTACAGAAAATAATGTTGCATAAATTAGATTAATGTAGTAATAGTTAATGATGTGTTAATGAACAAATTAAGTTTTCCCTGGGCGGACAGAACCTCCCAGGAATTTGAGTGGACAGAACCTCTCAATCCTGCCAGTGGGCGTGGAAAAGAATGGCACGTTCAGTGATTCGTCGAACGGCCAAAGCAAAAGGGATTCAGACAACTGACGTTGTAAGAATTCCTGAAAAAAAATGACTATTGGGGATAGAGAAAATAATTTTGAATAAAATATTTTATGTGGAACCAACTTGCACAAATGCCATAAAGTGGAATGGTAGTGGAATACATGGGTTCACGAACGGGCGTCGAGTCAGCTCGCGTAGGAGAGGAAAAAATTATTTGAATAGGGAATGAAGTCATTTACAAAAAATTTAAAAATGAAAAAATAGTAAAGAAAGACCCCACAAAAAAAGTCATTTCCCGGGAAAAATCCCGGAACAACCTATAATAATTTAGAGCCGGGGATAAAGAGACAATTAAACGAGCGCATACCGTGCTACCGACTTTGTTCAGAGGGTAACGTCTTTCTTTACACATGTCCCTGCTCTCTACCTGCTTCTCTTGCTCATCTTCTGGGCTGGGGCATTTCCCAGGGACAGTTGTCTGGAGATCAAGACCTGGCTTGTGACATTATTATGCGGAAAGGTCAAATGGACTTGGTGTAGGCTTTCCTGCTCCAAGAGGATTTGAAACAACAACTTTTATTTAACAAATTTTCCACATAACGAACTTTTTTTCGAGATTTTAGCCACTTCGTTACAGAGAGGTCCGGCTGTATTTATATTATCAGTAGTAATGTACATTGATAAAAGTGCAGTAATATTTTTATAGAGTTGATTCATTTGTTCTTACACTAGCTTAAATCTTTTTCAAATCCGTTCAGTTTACTCTCGGCTGGAATTGATTTCCTTAAGAAAACTATTTTATTAAGGTATGCGACTACTTGCGACAACTTTTTTTTCAAAATAATGGAGATATGGGGATTTTTGTTGTTGTTGTTGTTGTTGTTTTTAGATTTGTTAAATACATTTCCAAAAAAAAATATTCTAAAATTAAGATTACAAAAATAAATTATCATTACTAAAATGGGAAAAAATGGGTAAAAATTTACAACAAATAACATAAATGGGGCCCATTCAGTACCAAAAGTTTATGAACAAATTTTTAATTTTTCAATTCTGATTTGTTGCTATGTTATTCATTTTTAAATGACCTTCAGGATCAGAGTTTTTTTTTAATTTTTACAAAAACTAGAGCACTTTATCTTATATGAAGTTACTT
>BMAO01034129.1:0-22122 GCA_019973975.1 Trichonephila clavata
ACTTGCGTTTAAGCTCATTGAAATGGCATAAGCTTTCAGTTAGATAGCAAAACCAGTAACATGTCTCGATGAGATGTGAAATTTTCAAAAAATTGCTTTATGGTTGAGTAGTTTTTGAAATCCAAAAACCTTCCTGGGAAAGTTATTCTGATTTTAGGCAACACGTCTTCGCTCTCAGACATTGAAGAGGAGACACTGAATGGGGACATAAAAGCAATGTTTATACCAACCAATGTCACCATATTACGCCGGCCAATGGACTAAAGTGTTCGGTTAGTCTCAAGAGAAGATAATTGCGCAAGCTGTTTATCCTCCCTTCTTTCTGCAAACGATGATGATCAAAGTCTTACTCATAACTTAAGGTATCCAACTGGTTGGCGACAACTGTTTTTTAAAAAAAAGGAGACATTTAGTTTTGTTGCTTTTAGATTTTTTTTAGTACATTTAAAGAAAAATGTGCTAAAATAAAGAAGATAAAAATAAATTATTATAATTAAATGGAAAAAATGTGTAAAAATTGACAAAAAAATTACATAAACGTGGTCATTCTGTACCAAAGGTTTAAGAAAAAATTTTCAATTCATGTGTTACTATGTTATTCATTGCCGAAATGACCTTTAGGATAAGAGATATTTTAATTTTTACAAAAACTAGAGACCTTTATCTGTTATTATATGAATTTGCTTAAAAAACAGTGATTATATTCACATAGGGGACTGTAAATTTTGTAATAAAACAGTGATTGAATAATCTGAAAATTTCAGTTAATTATTTTCAAAACTTTTTTAGCAATCGCTGACCCCGTTTGATTATTTTCAGAAAATCACATTTCGAGTAAAACGCGTTTTAAAGTGTGACATCTTGCTTAAAGTAATGGGCATCTGCTTTTACTAAAACACTTGTAGTGTTTGTTCTAGTGAACGGAAAATGATAAACTTGGTATTTTTATAAAGCTAATAAGATGGCCTATAAAATAAAATCATAAAAAAAATTTGTCCATTTTTTGGCAAAATTCACAATTTTAGGGTAATTGGATACCTTAAAGAAAATTAACCTATAGGATGTTGTTGGCTGGATTGCGGAAGCCTGAAAGTGTTAAAGACATTAACACAAGTTCGTTCCTGGCCAAAATTCCCTGATCACGAGAGAAATGAATTCGTTGATATGATGATACACAGAAAATGTAAACTTATTCAACCTCTGGAAAAGTATTACTGGAAACCGTTGAAATTGATATCGAATAGTGGTTCCGGAACGACACTAAGCAACTTATTATGTTCGATGCAGATATTATTGCTGCTGTAACCAGTTTATGAAAAAATGCCGGACGTTAACGTTGAAGACACTGTACAAATGCCTGAGATATCACATAATGAGGGACTAAAGGCTGACGAAATCCTCCATTTGGTACTTTGAATAACAAGATGCGTCGCTAATGAGCTTATTGACTCTTCGTTGCCTTCATGATGAAGCAGAGTGCAGTACGGAATACAACAGGACACTAAGCATAAAGTGAAAACTACTAAATTTGCACAAAAGACAGCTTCATTTTTTCATAAAATATTTTTCTGACGTGTAATTTTCTGATCAGGTAAATTACTGTATATTATGTATTCTTTCATTTTTAGCGCGTTTTTCACGTAGTGGAACAAAAGCGCTATTAGGACGCAAATTTCGTCTTCGTCTTCGTTTCCATATTTTGTCGTACCTTTTTCTCAGCCAATAAGCAACCAAATTGACCTCGGGTTTTCGGCATTTGGTCGCATTTGTGCCCTAGATGAGCCGAATCATATTTAAACTGTCCTATAGTTTTCCGAATTTTCCTACAAATTTTACTGAATTTCGCTAGTTTATAACAAATTTTCTCAAATTTTACCCAGTCAATTTATTGTTTGCAAAATGTTTTTTTTTAAAAAATTATTGTAAAATACAACATGTGAAAAACGCGCTAAAATTACTTGGCCATGCTAATGATTGATATCTTGTTTTATTTTCATGTAGTAAATGTTCTGTGCCTTCATAAAGTACTTACTTTTCCTTTGTTTAAGCGTATTTGGGCAGTTTATTTTCTCTTATATTCTGAAGCAAAGAATACGTGCGTGTGCAGCACACTATTTTCTGAGGAAACACTCGTACTTATTCTTTTTAAATCTCATGTCTGATAACACGACATGTTTATTGTAGTAGGTTTTGTTGTTTTCTTCAGTGACGGACCAGCTACGCTTGCTTCTTTTTTTTACTTTTTATTTATCCACACAACATATATAAGCTATTTACAAGCGCAGCAAATTTTAAATATTTCATAATTGTAAGCTTCAAATTTATTAGAGTCCTATTATTGCTCACGTCAGTGTATTACAGAGAAAAATCTTGTCAGGCTTCTTCCACAGAAAGTTCTCATCTGCCGGCACAGCGCGGCGAGCCAAATACTTTACATTAGTGCGCATGACGTTGGCGCACATGCGCCAACACGACATTTTCAAAAAACTCGGCACCCTTCGGTCTACATCAGGGGTGGGCAGACTTTTCCAAGGGGGGGGGGTACTTCTAATTATTTCAAGGAGTTGCGGTCCACCCAGTTTCAGTGGGGTCCATGGGTGCAAGGGGGGGGGAGTGGTCCACTGGTCCGGACTCTCCATCATATATAACCCTTCATTTTCTTTTCAATTCATTATAGTCCCATGTATATATTACGTAAAATGAAATTTAAAAATTTGATATTAGTAATTTTTTTATTTATTTATATTAATTATTTAGTCAGTAATTTATTTTTTGCTGTTTTTTTGTTCCGACAATCGACAATTTTTTTAAAAAAAAACATGTTTAGCTGTGCATTGGGGTATGATATGAAACTGGTAGACCTTCAACCCTCGACCCCCTTCCCTTTTAAAAATTCTTGAGTGCACTACTGCCCAATGTCGTAGGTGTGGTGGAGGTAAGGAAAAGGTTATTATTATTACTTAATATTAAGTAGGGAATAGGTACTTACCTACAGAACTAAAATAAGAACAACACTTTTAAAACCGCGTTTAAAGCAAAAACGCAAGTTAAAAACTTAATAATAGCCCAAAATATAATTATATCAAATAATACATTTATTATGAAACAATTCAATATACATTTAAAAAATAAAACATTTTTATCTAAAGTTTGTTTTTGTTGTTATAGTCAGTAGAATGCTTAGTCTGAATCTTGAATTTCCTTGAATTTTCCGTATATAACTACTATCTGGTAAAATCTTTAGGCGGTCCCCAACTGTCTTGGCGTCCACGTCGATCGCGATCGACGTAATGCACCCTGGTCTACATTATGCAAGTTTCGTGACTCACTATATCATGAGTTACTTGAGTAAGAAAAAATGATATATAAAGTCGAAGCTTCTGCTGGCGCCGGAGATATTAAAGAAATATTGAACAGTAAATTTAAACATTAAAAATTTCTACGATTCGTTCAAGAATTACAACAAAAAAAAAAATCAATAAATATATTTTTGATATTTCTTTCTAGTTGAGCTGCGGATTGGTAATTATCATTGCAAACCTCGTGCATTTCCCTGGAGCTGGTATCACTTTTTAATGTGACACATATAGGTTTATATCAATTGCCACAATTCATTTTTGATCCCCAGTTTCCTCCCTAGAGGGAAGCACCTGAGCTCTAAAGATGCGAAACTATACTAGGAATCTGATGTACTATTGATATGTACACAATTGTTTGCATCTAGTCTAGTTTTTCCAACAAAATACAAGTTATACAAAAAAAAAATAATTAACTCGAATTGTGTCTCAGTCAAAACTTTTCACGGTAGTCAAGTAGTTATTGTAAACAACTCACGGTCGTTTTTTTTTTCTTTCTTTTTTTTCCGTATTGTGCATGGATTTGACTTCTGGATCCAATGAAGACTCGCCGTTCAGAGAAGCTGATACATATTAAAACTGTCGAGGCTCAAAGTCCTCACGTTGATTCAGTGCGGAAGTTTGGAGAGTATGATTCCAATGCAAATGTTGTCTTCGTCACTTAATCGAGGTTTAACATTGCGAGGTCTATCGAGATATATTTATGAGTAAAATGTAAATAAAATAATCTCAATTCAAGTAATCTCTCAAAACTGGCAGGGAGGGTTCTTATTATCAATATGAAAAAAATTTACCGGGGGGGGGATGTCAATAGTTCTCTCTATATATTGTCTTATAGAGTAGGTAAAAAGCCTATTGTTTTTTTATATAAAGATGCTTTGTATAGTTCTATTTTTGTCAAACATAATGAACAACCTCAGGTCCTTACTTTTTGCATAGTGCTTGTTTAGGTACCATAATTGTATTGCGTCGATAACCATGCATAACTTATGGGTCTTTTAATACAAAAAAAAATAATGATACTCTAAAAATTCTTTTTTAAACGCAGTTAAAAGAGAAAATACAAGAAACCAACAAAAATGTTTAAATTAATACTCAAAATCCTTACCGTGTTAATAAATGGAATAAAGATTTGGTTGTGTGTGAAAACATAGCATAAAGTCTTAAATTCTCAAATTACATAAATAGAAAGAACTTTTTATGGTATATCTAAGATATTGAGAAAGTTAAATACCCTAATCTCGTAACTATGCCCTAACCTTTGATGTTTTCGTATTTTATTTAGTAAAAATTATTGCTTGTCGTAAAAATATTTTTTCCTGGTCAGCTCATTATACTATTTATGTTATATAATTCAGATTTTATCTACGCTTATATTCCTTCCTGACTGAAAGAACCGCTAACACAAACAATACACTCATAAATTTAAACTAAGGTCTGATGACAAGGTGGAACCCTTTTCGCCATATCAAGCCAATGACAGGATTATCTCATTTACGATATATATAACGTTAAATGCATCGATATGTAAATGTTTTTTTATGTCTGAAAATTCCAATCGGGGTCTAAAATGGAATGTAGGTGGATATTTATCCAGATAGTTCCAGTAATGTTATTAACCGCTTGCCTGATTGTCCCGAGTTATCTCGGGTTTGCATATATTGCAGTTAATTATTATCCCGAGAAAACTCGGGAGAAGCAGAATTTGTCAGTACAATTATTTCCGTTTTCTCGAGAGAACTCGGGGTAGTAAACTAATATTAAAATTAAATGCTTTTATACCTATAAAAAATTAAAAATTCAACTTAAAACCTAAATATTTTGTTTTATTTAGTTTCTGTATTTAATAATAAAGTAAAAAAAATGTGATGACTTTTTGCAGTATCTTTCAAAAAAATTTGTAAGGGAAGCAGTGAATGAAAAAAAAATGAATTTTTTTTTCTTCTATAAAATATACTGGGGAGGGGTAACTCTTGTCTGCCTAACGATGGACCAACCCCCAATGTGTACAAATTATAAAACTCTTCGTATTCATTGATCAAATTGTAAATCTGTAATTTAAATGTATTATATCGTTCTGTTTTTCTAACTGTTAAGGATTTAAGTTTACAATTAGTCGTCTGGTTCGAAGTTTTTTTAACTGTTCAGGATGTTAATTTTTAACTTAATTCTTTAAAACACTACTGTCATTCGTATGCTTTCCTCAGGCGATCTTTTTTCCACAAAATTCGTACTTGGCACTCCTCTTCAGTTAAATTCAACTTTTTACGACATACTTTTCAATTTCTACTATTAGTTCACACTCTCTCTATAGTTATCTTGTTCAAATTTTCAATCGTTAATAAAATACATTTTAAATCACTCAATTCAGCTGAAATTTTATATACACGATTATTTTGGATGACAATGTAGTAATTTAATTATAATTAATAAAAGTTAATTTATGAAAACTAGTTATACAAAGAATTACAAATACAGCCACGTTGGCATCATTTTTGGCGACTTGTGTCAAAACTTGAAAAGGTTTTTTTCCCTTCACATTTTAGAGCTCTCATTTGAGCTGAAATTTTCTACACACTATTGTTTTGAGTAACAATACAATATTTTAATTACAATTGATTAAACTTAATTGACTTAAATTAATTATTTAAAGAATTACAGATACATCTACGTTGGCTTCATTTTCAGCGACTTGGGTCACAACTCCTTAAAAAAAAATTTTTTTTCTCACTTTTTAAAGCATTTAGCTGAACTGAAATTTTAAAAACGCGATTGTTTTGGATGACATTACGATACTTTAAAGATAGTTAATAAAAATTAATTGCCACTTAATGTTATGATTCCGTCAAATGTACACATACATATTTATATATATTAATTCTAACTTTAATTAAAGTAACTAAAATAATTTTTTTTTGTTGATCTAAGTAGGAATTGACTTAAAAAAAAATTTTATGTTACTTGTTACTAACTAACCTTATGGAAAAAAAATTTACTACAACATCACGAAAAAATTTTTTATATAGAAAGAGAGAAAGCGTTGACTTCTTTGTACGATTAATTTATCGTCTGAGCATATTAAAAAAAGATATTCGAACTCGTTGCCAGCGTGTCGTGGGTTTGAGGCCTGGTGCCGGTGAAGACTCGCCGTGTAGAGGGGATAATGCATATTAAATCTGTTAAAGCTAAAAGCCCTTCCGCTGGCATGGTGTGGTAGTTCGGAGAGAGGAAAGTGCTCACGTGTCGTCCTCGTCCTTCGAAAAAACGTTAAAGATCATGAAGTCCATCTCGCCAATAGCTCTCGTTTTGCTTTATAGTGTGATAGTAATTTCTATATAATTGTACTCTTTTCTACATAGGTAGATTCCTATTAATAATAATTTCCCCCTCCACATATAACCACGATTCCCCCTATTGTGTAGTGGTAAGATCCTAGTAATACTCTGATCCATATATATATATATATATATATATATATATATATATATATACCCTATAGTTTTTTTGCATTAAGAGGATGAGACTTTTACATCAGTTTTGGCTGATTTTATTGTATTTTCTTAATATGATCAGATTTTAGTGTTATTATTTAACTTGTCTTAACTATTTAAGTTTATTATTAATAATTATTACGAAACCGAACTCATTTGCTACTTTTTTCTACCGATCTTATTATTTCTAGTGTTCATGCGCAGGTATTGCTTCATGACCCGGATAATAAAAAATACATCCTTCCATTGAGTACACGAACGGTTAAGTAAACTTACAGCTGTAAAAAAAACCAGTTCTTTGAAAGACTTGACAGTTTTCATAAGCATTTAAAATTAAATAAACACCATGCAGCTATGAAATCAGATATTGTGCATTTTTGGTTCGAAATAAAATATTTTCTAGTCTAAATATAAATTTATGGTTTATGTGTGTGTTTGGTGTTTCTTCTTTATGTATATAAATATAAGTTATAGATCTAGAAATTATTTTAAAGGTTATATATAGTTAAGAAAAAAGAAAAGAAAATATAAATAAGTTCATTGAAAGTATGCTTTTTTTTTTTTTTTTTACTTTTTATGATTATTTGTTTAAATAACGTGATTGCTTAAATTTGCCCAGGTAGTCTCGTTTAATCCGTAACATACAGTTCTAAAAATCAATATTATGAATCTTTTAACTATATATATATATATATATATATTGAATATACTTGAATATATTAAAGACAAAAATATCTTTGAGAGATTCTGGATACTGAAAAAGATGCATGCGTCAGTTTTATAAACAATAATGTCTGAGTACAGTTTTACATTTTACATAAAAGATCGAGGTTCAACCAGTTTTAAGACTCCTATTATTATGCATTGAATTAAATTTCCAACATTTTATTACATTTCACACAAAAATTGTTCCGCTTTTGATAATATTCGTCATTACTTTTTGTGAATGATTTAGATTCATTTATTTTTTTCTATCATAAAAAAGATAAGTATATTTGTGAAACGAACACACTGCGAAATAAAAAAATAAACCAAATCAAAAAGGGGAAAGAAACTTTTTTTATATATTTAATAATGGTATATCTACGAAAGGGAATAATAAAGCATTTTTAAAGGGGAAGAAATATGAATGCATTTTCCCTTAGCTTTCACTGATCACTACTTTAAAATTTCTGAAATGCAAATAAATGTCAAACCTTTCAATTTAGTAGCGAATAACCCTATATTTATTATTTGAGGGCTAACAATTTCCAGAAGCTGGTTTTTAAGCCTTAAGTTAGAAATGACTCTGTCTTCAAGGCATTTGCAAATTACTTTATTAGCTATCGCAGTTCACTTCAGGTCATGTTTGTTGGAACAAAATTATACCTTTAAAAAGGATAATAATAGACTTAAGTCAAATTCACTTCCCGGGCGTGATATTTTACGGAAAAATTCAATTGCCAATTTGAGGTATCTCGATGTATCAAATCATCAACGAAAAAATTCTCGATATATTGAAAGATCTAAAGAAAATCACGTTTTTTTATGATGTGAACGCAAATTTGGATAGAAAATTACTTTATCGAAAGAAAGAAATTACGTCGCACATATTTCGTAAGGATTTATTATAAGTATTTATTATGTATATATATACATATAATGTTAAATAGCATTTGAGTACTTGAAGGTTTTATTATTACATCAATGATATGTGCATAGACACTATAGCAAGAACAGAAATCTTAAGCATAGAATTTTAATTATAGTGCTTTGTATACCTGTGACATACGACAAATGAAATTTTGGACTTCTTTCACAAGCAATAGGAGTAATAAAGCATTATTTAGCTTGATTTTGGATATAAAGATAAATAAATCATACATTCTTTGAAATAACATTTTTTAAAGTGTATGACGGTATGGGGCAGTAATTGTTCCTTTCTTCGACAATTAATGAATGCACAAGCTGGGCCAGATTTAAAATCAGTTTAATCAATAAGCAGAAATATATTAAATGAAATGATAAAATTTTAGAACATGTTATTTATTAAAAAATAATTATTATTAATTTTTTAAGATGAATTTAAAACTTTTATATCCAGGCATTTATAATTTACTTTTTATATTTTAAGTTAACTCTCACTATTTTAATATTATTTTTTTTATAATTGTAAATATTATTTTGTTAACTTTTAAAATTGTAATAGTTAATACTTAAAATAATACTTGTAAATCTGGAAACAATTTATTTGTAACTTTTTGCTTTTCAGATTGGCAATAGTCTGAATAATTACATTGTCTAACTTGCAACGTTTTTACTGTAACGGCAGTTAAGCCTAATGAATAAAAAATGTTCAATCAATTTTACTATCCTTAAGCAATAAAAGGATTAACAATGAAAGTTGTTTTTAAAAATTCGCGCAATGTTTTTCTCTTTCGAAATTTGTATTTATTAGCTATTAAAACAGAGTTTAACATCAAACTTTATTTAATTATACCTTGTAATAGGCATATGTCTAATTTTTTAAAAATTTAATTTTGAAAGAAAAAAAACAGTTTTATTGCTAGTTGGATTTTTTTAGTTTTACATTTAAATAAAGTGCATTCTGCGAAATATACAGAAAATAATATAAAATTTCAAAACATTTTCTTCACTTTTAAGGAATTTAAATTTTACAAAAACAATTCTCTGTTTATGTTGTTTTTTTTTTGAAATTTTGGATTAGGGTTTACTCAGCTGCCGTTATAGGTATTCTTTTTCTAAATATTATAATGACTTACTTTTGAATCTGTGTTATAGAATAGTATAAACTTACAGAAATCTCTGATAATTTTATAAAATTAACTGTAATTGTATGATGAAGGAATAAATAATCTAAAATAATTAATAAATAAAGAAAAGATACATAAGTAGGAATTAGGCTTCCTTGTACTAAAACTTTTCCACAAGATTTTATACTACCTTTTTAAAAGAAAACATCAAATTTTAAACACCACCCTTATTAATCTATATTGTAATATATTTGTAAAACCATTTTAAAACATTTTATACCTGCATTATATTTTAACAGTGGTTTATATTAAAAAGCAATTTATATGTATATATATATATATATAAATCTTGAGAATGATTTGACGTGACCAACAGTTATATCCTCTCCAAACCATTAATTTTGTCCACTTGGAACATAGACCTAATCATAAGGAAACAATAAGATCGTAAAAAATTTCTACCTTATTTTTTTCCCTCTTTACTTCAACAAAAATATTACATCTGACAAGGAAACGAGAGCTTGAACTTAGAGACACATGACACACTCGATTGACAGGGGTTGCCATTTATCCTATGAAGTGTAATTGAATTTAATAATAATAAAAAAAACAGTAATCAAAACGTCCAAAGATATTGCAGTTGAGGTGAACTCGCAATCCCAAGCATTATCTTTGAATCATCCAGGAACTATAATAACGATATATATACAGACAAGAATTCATTGATAGTTATCAACACGGGAAGAAGAAGCCCACAGTCATTATCAGCCAACCAGTCAAAGAAAGCTAAGAGTTGTAAAATAAATATTGCCCTTTTTCAGCAACCATGCGGAAGTAAAGTAGGGCTTAGCGTTGAGTAGGCGTTCCATGACACTCAGGAACAGAAATGAAATGGTGTATTCTCTTCTCCAACGACCGTTATAATCACAGACGAGTCAGGGTGAAGAGTTCCGAAAAGAAAGGGTTGTACTCCATTGTTGGGAACGGGTGCCACTTTTATTATCCGGAAATCTTCGCTCTTGACAATGGCATTGACGAGTCACGCCCCATTTCTCTCGATACTTGGGAGGGTTTAATTGCTGATTAGTGTACAACAAAATGGGATTTTAGAGTAAATTAATGAGGAACAATGTTCTGAATGAGAGAGGTAGGTCAACTGCGGGACATTCTATAACTCAAGCCATTTTTAAAGAATGGACATAGCATTGAGGGCTGTTTTCGCGTAATGTTGAACAATAAGAACCAAACTAGGAACATTTTTTTCAGATTGAAAAATACTCCAATGTTGTTTCTAACGGGGCTGTGGATCGGCGTTTCACCATTGCAGACCTAGTACATTTCCCGGGAGCTAGTACCTTTTTTTAATGCAGCACCATGTAGGAGGGATACCAATCGCCGTAGATAATTTTGTCCCAGTTTCCTCCCTAGAGGGAGGAACCTGAGCTCTGACGATGCGAAACCTCCAATACTCCAATGTTGATGTTATAATTTGATTTGAGAAGACATATTGTGCTTTTTTTCACCCACACGATATAGTGGTTTGTGACGCTGACTGTCGGGATGTAGAGTCTGGATTTGAGTCCCGAAGAAGACATGTGCGACATGGTCGCACTCTAAATGTTCGTCGAAACTAAAGTGCACTCGAGAGGTTGGTGTAAAGAGGTGAGAGGCCTCTTACAGTCACATGCAAAGTGTTCAAAGTTGCATCTAACGAGAAAGGCATAATCTAGCCCAGCGATTCTCAACCATTGTTCGACTTTTGTGTGACGCGAATTTTTTTTTAAATCATTTATTATACTTTGAGAAAAAAAAATATATAAAATCCGGAATCGAAGCTTTCGGTCGGTTTATAGAAATAAACTTTGGGTATTAGTTCTATATTTGACTTATCCTATCGTGGATAGATGGATATAAAAAAAAAATTTAATCGGGTTCGTAATCCATTCGTAATAATGAATGCATCTGTATATGAATTAACTCTGAATGAAATGAAAAAATTAATTTTACTCTGTAATTATCGAGATTTAATTTCAAAACATTCGGAAGAGTTAATGAATTCATTTTGGATTAAAATTAGAGGTGATTATCTCATAATAGCCAAAAAAAAAGCCAAAAAAATTATTACGATTTTCTACATTTTATTTGTGTGAATTCGGATTTTCAGGCTTATAACAAATCTGCCCTGGCTCAAGGTTCTCACATTGGGGAGGGCCCGAGAGAGAATATTTACGTCTCACTGTTCAGCTACACGAGGGCTTTTGGCGACGGACCTCGTAATTTTGAACCATTGGTCAAGCGACGAGGACGACACCTGAGCTGGCACCCCTCTCCAAACTACCACACCACACCAAAGGGAGGACGTTTGATCTCTTGACAGATTTAACGTGACCTACACGGCAGGTTTTCAGTGGTACTGGGCTCGAACTCATGACACGCCAGCCACGAGTCCTTAACCTTGATTCCTTGGCTACCGCTGCCGCTGTCACTTCGGCGCTGTGTGGATGTTAGGAGAGTGGGGTGCCAGCTCAAATGTCGACCTCGTCACTTGACCATGGTTCCGAATTACGAGGTCCTTCGCCAATATCTCTCGTGCTGCCTTAAGTGCGATGGTAATCAGCAATCACTGCAGTAGTTGATGATTTCCATTTTCCCCATGATATTGGCAACGAAATAAAATAAATATAAAGCACAACATTTATTTTCAATAGAATCTAGATTAAATTTAAAATATTACTTTTAATTGTGCTTGTATAGAGTTGGTTTCTTTTTTTTTTTCTTCAATTTTGTTACTACATTTTTTTTTGTACATAGGACGAAGTTTTACTTTCTTTACATATGTGAGCTTAAAATTATTGGAGTGATCATTTTCAATATTTTCAGTATAAATTGCTGAGGCGACAAAAACGTATTATATAGGGGTTTTTTTTGGGAAAAATATTAAAGGGGCTATGTGAGAGTGAGAGAATATTAACGTCGCACTGATTAGCAACATGAAGGCTTTTGGCGACGGTCCGCGTAATTTTGAACACGGTCAAGTAACGCGGATGACACCTGAGCTGGCACCCTCTCCTAACTACCACACCACACCAACGGGAGAGTTTGAGCTCTCGTCAGATTTAACGTGCATCGCTCCCTACACGGTGGATCTTTAGTGGTACTAGCATCGAACCCATGACATGCTAGCCATGATCCGATGCCTAGACCACTCGGCCACCGCGGCCGCTAAGGGCTAAGTGAACTGGTCATTAAAAAATGCTGAGGCAGTGACTAATCTAGATCTTTGCTTTTCTGTAAAATTTAGATACAATTTCAAATTTTAGAATTAGGTATAAAACATGTTTAAATATTAAGATTCTACAAACAGTTTTTAGAAATTAAGAAAAAATATACATCCAAACATTTTATATACATCCAAACGATTTAAACCACTGTTTCGACAATTATGAATTTTACATTGTGAAACTAGGTTAAACTGCTTCATTTGTAAAAAAAAATCAAAGCGCTAGCTATATCATTCAGTGTAAAATCGAAATTTATTCTGAAACATTCAAATGAATACAGTGTACTTTCTGCACAACAGCATAAATCCGCAACAGCGCAAATTCTAATTTCACACAAATATAGAATAGAGTGTGAATTTGGGTCAATTTCCAACACATTTCAGTGATAATTCCCTGCATCGCTCTTATGTGTTCCAGAAAACTATTCTAGGAGCTCATCAAATAATCCTCCTAGATTCTTCTAGATTTGTCTCCGGGAAACTAATTTTATCGTTGAATTTGACGTCAATATCACCTTTATTTCCTTAGCTTTGTTGAAAGAATATCCCTATTCAATGAAGTCTAGCTTTTCGGCTGCAATGATCTTTCACCGGAGATGGGGACAATTTCCAGATTTTCTGTAACAATATTGATCTTTTTTTATCGATTTCAATCATGTTTATTTATCGATATATTTTAGTTTTAACTCTTGCAAAGTGAACAAGTCTCCATTAACAAGGGGAAAAAATGCCCCTCACTGTTTTTTTTTGTAAAACATTGATTTTCCTACGACAATTGATACCTTTCTCATTCTTTTGTAATTAAAGATTTTTATTATTTCTAGTACCTCCATATTGCTGAAATATTCAATATCGCTGCCACCCAGCCAGTTTGTTGATTATGACCTTCGGCTTATAATCATGTGGGCTCGGGGTTGAATCCCGACTAAGTTATGGATGTATCTTCGGGAAAAGAAATCGGACTTTCGCCTGAAATGGATACTTGTATTGAATGGAAAGCAGCGTTCTGTTCTAAGCTGGGATCATCGTTTGTAACAAAAAAAAAGTCTATATTCTTCTGCGTTTGCATTGTATGTTTCTGTTCTTCCATCTCTCGTCTTTCATATATATCGCAGGATAACATACACGACGACAACAACAACATTGAATACTTTTAAATAATGCTCAAAGACAGTGTTATTCAAAATAAGTAAATTGAAAGTTTTCCGACTGCTTCTGCTATGTTATTTTGATGATTACTTTGAGTAAAGTATTCAGTAATATTAAAACGATGTTGAATTCTTGAGTTTTAAACAGTTGAATCTAAGCATTGAATTTCTGAATCGTAAGTATTTCAAAATGAATTACTGAATTTTAAATATTTGATGTGAAGTTATAAGTACTTTGATTTGTTTATTTAACTCGGCATATTATAAGCATATAATTGGATTGGGAATATTTAATAGGTTTCATGTGTGTAATAAAAAATTTGTCTTCCTCCAGAAAATTTGAAACTCAGATCTTTCATTTCAATATTAAAAAAGGGAGAGTTCCAGAATTACAATTCACAAAATAAATTTATACATACAATATAAATATTATTATGTAAAGATTTTGAATAACATTACAATGCAAACTTAGATCTTTTATTCGTTGAACAAAAAAATTTGCAGAACATGCCAGCAGCAAATTGTATACAATGTGAGAGATAAAACCTACTTTGCGCTATTAAACATTCATATTTCGCGTTTTTCATAAAAGTAAACGATATTATCGAGAAGATATTTTTAAAGAATTCTTTTTTTCCGTTAGAAGCGCTTACCTTTTCGAACAATCTTGTCGGAATGAATCTACCTTCCTAGTTCCCCCTCCCCTAAATTCCTTCTTTACCAAGAGATTTAAGAGTTATAAATTAAACTAAAAGTTCATCTTGATAGATAGAAACCTTTCTTCTCTTTTCTTCCCTGCATTTTTTATTCTAAAAATTTAACTATCTTATCGGTCAAAAGGTAGCATCTACCAAATGAGCATGACATGAATCTTATTTTATTCAAGGAGAGATTATTCAATTTATTATAGAACACTTAGAAAGAGTTTTGATTCAGTTTAACCTTCAAGGTTCCCCTATCTTCTTTTTAATTTTACTTCTAAGATTAAGTGATACATGGAAAATTTCAAAGGAGAAACTGTATATCTTATTTTTTCAGGCTGACTAAATTAAAGCTTGTCGAACAGATTCTTGATTTATAGCTTAGAGGGGTTGTAAAGAAAGCACTTGCAATTTTTTCATAGTTCTTAGAAATTCCCTCATTCTTTGAATTGAGACTTAATATTCATCAACTAATGAAATTTTCCAACTGATAGAATTAATAATACTTCAGAATATTTGTGTGTGTATATATATATATATATATATATATATATATATATATATATGTAAACAATTACACTATTCATTTTTAAACATACATACTAGATAGACATCTCATTTTTTACGGAGATACTAGCCATCTCATTTTTTACACTACATTCATTACCATTTAATAAATTATATATGAGTAATTCGTTTAGATATGTTTTTAAAGCTTCCGAGTTCAGTGAGAGATCCATTACAACCAAAACTCACATTTTTGTTTGTTGTTGTTTTGTTTTATTGAATAAAAAGAAATCTTTTGCCTTAACAAAACATATATTATTTTGTTTCTTTGTTACATATAGGCCGAGTTGTAATAAATTACCTAAAATAATCGGAGAAATGGACTTTTAAATTATTTGAAATCTATCGTGGTGAGTCTGATAACTCAAAATTATCATAAAAATATTTCTGTGAAACTATTTGAACCTGATATTTATATTTTCTAGGAAATGCACTAAAAAATATTCTTACAGTATGAATATTTTTTGAGTAATGGTCTGTTATTTCAATTATATCGTCATAAAAATGTCGAATTTTTTATAACAATAATTCGATTAGCACAAAAAATTTTATATTGCAATAAAACATGAAGATTTTAGTATATTCCCTTGATTAATGTTTGTAGTTTATCTTAGTAATTTTTTATTGATATAAGTTTATTACTTGGTCCTCTAAGGTTTAAAGTAATTTTCTAAAATCTACTAAAATTTCTCTTATACTTGCGATTTTTTGTAAAATTTAAATAATTTATTTTAAATATTTCTGGTTAAGTATTTACTTATGAGTATTAATTCCTGAAATATATTTATAATGTATTAGTACAGTCGACTCTTGATAATACGAACCTCTCGATAATTCGAAGTATATGCCCAGTCCCTTGAAAAACTCTTGATATTTCGAACTAAAACAATACGTTTTGGTACACTCTATATTTCGAAGTAAAAGCTGTGGCTGGCCAGACTACAATACACGATAATTCAAAGTTATCTTATAAAACTATCGACAATTCGAACACTCACTATCAGGTACAATCTTGTAGCAAACAGGTTTGAGCTGACAAGTTTTGAGTTGCATTGTCTCTGTGTGTCTCCCCTGTAACGTAGTCCTTTTGATGATCATCTGTCACTACCCCATCTTAATGTTTTCCGGTTCCTCTGGCGAAAAGACAGTTTTATTGCTTTTCTCTTCAAGTGGACACTAGACCAACCGCACCTGTTGCAGCCGTCCATATCTGTCGTTTAACACGGGGCCTTGCTACACATGTGTTCAGAAAGGATGGTCCGCTATTGTGAAGAAGATGCGTTGAATTGTTTATGAATGTATTCTCTTAATACACTATATTTAACTTCTGTATTATATTTATACTGTATAATATGTACTTTCTAAAAATACTTTAAAATAATTTTACAATTGTTGTTTTATTATATAGTTTCAAATTTAAATGTGTTAGAAAAAAATTCTCTACGTTTATTTTGGCAGTTTTTTTTTCTACCCTCTTGCTAATTCGAACTCTTGATGATTCGAAGTTTTTTATTGGTCCCTTCAACTTCGAATTACCGGGAGTCAACTGTATATTGTTTTTAAAAAGTACTCTGAACGTGTTCGGATACTTTAAAAAATTAAATATGTTTACAGAATGCTTTACATAAAGATATATTTCGGATACTCTTTTTGAAGTAGCTTTATCACACATAATTTTTTATAAATTTCAATAAGTTTGGACTAAAAATTCATAACTTTAGAAAGCCATCAGAATGAAAAATCTTGCCAAATACGGTACATATTGAATAAACTTCTTAATTGATCTTGGTTCAAACAGTCTTTGATATATAAGCACACTCTGCTGATACATATATGAAAAACATCTTTCGCGCAGTGTGTGGTCTTTAACCTCATTTTTTTATTGAAAATTTAGTTTTGAGTAGAAAACGGAAAGAGGCGTGCGCGTTGTTATTGTTCCGCTTGAGTAAACTATAAAAATATTTGTGCACGACGCTCTAATTTGGAAGAAAAATTTTAAAATTGTGCACAGAAAACAAAAACATTATGATTTAGGATAAAATAAAAGTTACCGGAGGTAGAATTGTGAGTGTTTATACGTGACTATTCTTAAGAAAATAGTGATGCGCATGCTTGTAATTTTGTGATTTATTTATATTTATTTTATGATAAATTCCTCTCTCGGAGTGTGCTAGGAATCGGTCGAACGAAAACTGAAGAGGAGAGTGGGAGGATTTATAAAACACAGCAATACATTTAACCAATAAACATGGCGTAATAAACGAAGTTGAATGACAAAAAAAGTTTTGAAATGTTCTAAAACAATAAAAAAAAATATTTAATTGTAAAGTCAAATGGTTCAAAATATGAGAAACTAAAATTCGATTTTTTTTTTTGAGTAAAATTGTTCTGTTTTTATATATAAGTGGGTATCTTCATAAGAAAATTATCATTGAATGATATATCTCCTTGAATTGAGTTTTAAATAAAATGTTCAAACTCAGAAAACATCTTTCGTGGTTTTTAATTAAGTCAAAGGAAAATATTCAATATTAATTATCTCTTAATATACAATGGTTGCGGGGGGAGCGAAAATGTATTTTTTTCAGAACTTCAGAACCTACCTTTGCGGAAAAGATGTTCTATAGTATATAGATGAAGATAGTATATATATACAAGGGGTGATCAAATGAAAAGGTACGAAACGACACGGTGGGTACAAATATAGACTTTATTCAAAATATACACCATAGGCCTGAGCACAACGATCCCACTGATGAACAAGCCGCAGGATTCCTTGTTCCCAGAATTCCTGTGGCTGTGACGAGACCCAGTCCTTCACAGTGTCCTTGAGTACGTCGTCCGAGTTGAAGCGCTTTCCTTTCAGGTGTTTCTTCAGTGGACCAAACACATGGAAATCGCAGGGTGACATGTCCGGACTGTAGGACGGATGGGTCCAACGTCTCCATTGGAACTTGCCCAGTTCCATTTGTGTGACTCTGGAGACGTGTGTACGCGCGTTATCATGGAGCAGAACCACACCCTCCGTGAGCAGCCCCGGTCTTTTGTTCTTGATGGACCTGCGTAGGCGTCGGAGTGTCTCACAGTACACATCGGAGTTAATGCTTTTTCTGTGCTCGAGTAATTCTGTGCTCGCATCATTTGGACGCCGCTTTTTTATAAGAGCCTTTGCTCTCTCCTGCGCATGGCGGGCACCCGCGCATGATCCGATCCAGTCAGAGTCTCCAATGGCATCCCGAGATGTCTTGCTACATTCTCCCTTGGCGGAAATATGCAAATATTTAACTATTTCATTTTTATGTCGTTTCGTACCTTTTCATTTGATCACCCTTGTATAAAAAAATAGTTTTTCATATTGTATTAAAGTCTTTAAATACATTTTCTGAGAAACTGTTTTTTCAATTTTTTTGCTTCACGGTAAAGTTCAATACAGGATTTCTTTATAAGATATTGATTTGAAATTTTCAGAAAATGTTTTTGCATAATTTTATCTGTATTACAGATTATAATCTGATCTCGGTGTATATATTTATGTATTTTATTGCACTTTTGTGGGAAAATAACTTTAGTTTTTTTGTAAAAAATTAAATTCTTGCATAAAAATTGACATATTTCAAAAACTTTCAAAAGTATTTACAAATTTTATAGCTCTAAGCATAGATAATGATGTTATTTATGTACTGTATAAGTATTATTCGAATATATAATTAGAATTTTCAACACAAGGTTTGCTGTAACTGCAGTTTTTCGCAAAAATTTCACTCAAACTTCCCAATTATATACAAAGTTATTTTTAATTTTGTAGAAATTGTATTTTGGATTCCTAGTTTTATGCCCCAAATTCAAATAAAAAGTGTTTATTCAGTTGAAAATTTATATATTTAAAAAAAAAGTGCTCCTAATGTAGTCACATATTTTAAATCAACTGCTTTTTGTTTGCCTATGTACTTTATTATTGTTGACAAATATGTGCTTTTTAAGAGAAAAAGTATCGGTAAAAGAAATAGTTGGTAACAGCGAAACGCATGACTGAATGGCTGGAAACTCGTGATGGCAATTACCATGTGGCTATATATATGACGTCACATGAATTTAGATTATTGCGAATTATTTCAACAGGTTGTCAACCATTGAAAATACATTCAAGGGGAAAAAAGCTTACGGAAAATACGGACTGTAGAGATACTTTGTGAGAATATAATGTATATAAACCCTTTCAAGAATAACAAAATATTGTATGTTGAACACGGAACCCACAAATATTTATTTTAATAAAATATTTTTCGCGTTAAATGAAGCATTTCTTGCCTGCTATTTTAACGAAAGAAATTTTACTGTTCTGCTTTTGTTTATGAGAAGTGCTCCAAGGTTACCGAAGGTTATTTACGATACAAGGTAACAATACGCAAGACAAAAAAAATAGCGTCAATTTATCTAGTTTTTAGGAACAATTTATTTAGGTTTTTTACTAATTGTTCTGAAAACTACAATTCTAGTGTAAATTGTTAGTATGTTTTTCTAACCTGTTTCGCACAATTTTATAACAAATATATGTATATATATGTAAGCAAATTCAAGTAATTTTTGATGCGTGTCTTCCTCTCTTTTTTTTTGTGCCAAAAATCTCTTCACAGGTTGCTTAAAGCCATCTGCTTTAAGCATAAACATTTCTAGAATCTTCTCGAGTGAAAGCATTCATTGAAATTTCAAGCAATGTAAAACTTAAACATTATGTTTTCTCATTAACTTAGGTAATACAGCGTTTGACTGTGTGTTACTGGAACATGTGACACACGTTTTCCAACAATGGGTCTTTCGTTGAATGTGGTACTGGGCCATGAAATTTTGAGAATCAAACTGTGGTATAATTTTTACATTATATCTTCTTCGAACAAGTTGGGAGTTCGAGGGAAACAGACTTATTTGTTTTGATGCTGCAATATAATTGAAGGCACAGGTGACTAAGGTACTGTGTACCTTTCTAAGAAAATTTCTTAGTAAGCGTTGTCATCACAATTTTACCAAAACAAACGTTAGTTTGTTGTCTAAAATATCTTGGGTGGTTCGTTTATATAATTCTATTTTTTTTTTCAGAAACCAAGGGGGTTATTATTTTCTGCATTGTATAAAAGCTGCATCTGACTATTTTTCAACACTATCGTAATCATATTATACATACACTGGTGTGCAAAAATTAAGGACGAGACGGTTTTTCAATATAACTTTGTACAAAAGCATTCCAAATCAACACATTTAATACCGTAAGATCCCCAATACGTAAGGACATGAGTAATGTAAGCAACACTTACTAAAAGAGAAATCAGAGGATAAAAAGAAGCTTTATTGAAAAAGTAGCATGGAGCGCAATGCGACTGAAGGCCGAAACATCCTGTGATGGGTGTCCAGCAAGAAATATCCGGTCTTTAGTAGGGGGTATGATCTCCCCTGACTCCTAGGCAGGTTTCACAGCGTCTGCCCATGCTGAGAATGAGGGTGTCAATGAGTTGTTGAGGCATTGCTGCCCATTCGTCTTGCAGCGCCAATCGAAGCTCCGGAATCGTTACTGGTGATAAGGTACGAGCTGCCAAGCGTCTGCCTAGAAATCCCATACATGCTCGATGGGATTGAGAATCCGGAGATCGTGCGGCCAATCCATACGTTCAATATCCTCACTCTCTAAGAGCTGTTCGGCAGCTACTGCTGCGATGAACATGGTGCATTGTCGTCCATGAAAAAGAACTGCGGACCCATAGCGCCTCTAAAAAGACGCACATATGGAAGAAGAATCTCGTTACAATAACGGGTCCCGTTGACTGAACCTGCGTCGAAGATGTGAAGGTCTGTACGACTACCAAGCATGATGCCTCCCCAAACGAGAACACCGCCACCTCCATACCTGTCCCTTTCAATGATGTTCGAGGGATGATTGCGGCTTCCCCGCTCTCTCCAGATGAGTATGCGATGAGAATCGCTACTCAGACTGAATCTGCTCTCATCTGTAAAGAGTACTCGTCCCATTCATTGTCTCTCCAATTCCGGTATTCCCGGCACCACAGAGAACGCCTTCTCCGATGGGCAGGCGTTAGAGGTACACACCGTACAGGGCGTCGTGCAAACAGACCACCACCGTGCAGTCTTCTGGCCACGGTAAAACGCGATATCGGTCGTCCAGTCGCCTGTGTCGTGTGTCTAGCGATTTCTCCCGCTGTCTGCCGCCTGTTTCTTCTGGCCTGTAAGGCAATATACCGGTCATCTGCGGGTGTGGTTCCTGTGGACGACCACTACTGACCCCGGATAGCTGTTCCTGTAGTTTGAATTGTCTCCAAAGTCGTGAAACGATGCTGTGAGCAATTCCGAACTCTGCAGCCACACTTGTCACACTGCGACCTTCCTCCAACTTCCCAATGATTCGACCTCGGGTAAAAGCATCCAGATGTCGTCTAACAGATTGATTATTCGCCATTTCTCGCTGAGGCAGCAACTCGGTGTGATTTTAACTGCTATCGGTGTGCAATCTCTGCCAGAAATACTAATCTTACACCGACAACATGCTTTATACTCAGACACTCCCCCATTACGTCTACCTGCATATCTGCGTATGTGCTACCGTACATCACCTCACTTAATCTCCTGATTGGTCTTTCTGTCCGCTCTGCCTCTTCGTTCAGCTGATATGCTAATTTTTCGACTTCGTCCTTAATTTTGCACACCAGTGTATATATATATATATACATATTTATTTGTCACACAGTTATTTATATAGATTTGTAATAATTCGTGTATGATATGTATATATACGAAAATCGTTTGTCACAAAACTGAGGAG
>BMAO01034130.1:0-36447 GCA_019973975.1 Trichonephila clavata
GTACTTTCTCTTTAGTTATAAGCTAAGCGGAAAAACATTTTTTTCTTTCAAGCGAAGTGTGTGTGTGAAATGAGTATAAACTATTAATATATAATTAAATTACCTTTATGTGTATGTAGTAAAGAAACTATCCAATGAGAAGTCATAAAATGTAAATATCGAGTAAAACAAATAACATTTAATTTTATCTGCTATATATTATTGTATTTTTTCAGATTTAACAAAGAAATTGAATGTATTTAATTTGTATCTTAGTCATAAAATCAAGTGCAATTGAAACACTTGTTAAGCTGCAAGGGATTTTTGATGTAATTTAGTTATCTTATATTCAACGAATATATGCTTGCATTTGTTTTCTTTTGCTCTTAATCAATTTTATTTGTTTACGCAATTTATACTTTTATTTTTCGCTGGTTTATAATAGTTTTAAGGATGAAATGGTTTATATAATGCATAATTTCTTTTTTAGCAAGAATTATTTAGATAAAAGTTCTAATGAAAAGTTTTGTTTTCATGCTAAGAAGATTTTGCTTATAACGACATTCTTTTTTATTTGACTATATTACTAGAATTTGAAACAAAATTAATTAATTCTTTTTAAAATTATTAAATTAATTTGTAATAACTCTACATCGTCATAATTCAAGAGCATAAAAAAGGAATCTTACTTGTCCCACTGAATAGAACTAAAAATTAGAAATCACAATAATGCATGCAAGTATGGAACGTATTATAACAATATTTTCTCATTCTAATCAAAAATATACTATGAATATACTATACTAGAAATATTACAAAATACTATACTAGAAAATTACAAAATACTACTAGAAATTACAAAATACTATACTAGAAATATTACAAAATACTATATACTGTAACGCACGGTATAGTTCCAAGACCGAAATGTAGGTGCCGCCATTACAGTATTGTCTTGGACCTGAAGTGTGACTGTACGAAACACTGTAGTATCGTCAGAGAGTTTGGATCTGGACAAGCGTGCGTTCCCCTGTTTCGATGTCCAATCCTGGACTATGTAAACTTTACTTATTTTCACTTATTTTCTCTAAATGTTTGTCTTGTAATTGTCTAAGTGTCTGTTCTTTGTAACTGTGCTATCTTGTATCATTAAATATATTAATTTACCCCGAGATTCTATTAATTACTTTGGTTACCCCAAGTAATGACGTAAGCGGCAGCTACAATACTAGAAATATTACAAAATACTATACTAGAAATATTACAAAATACTATATACTAGAAATATTACAAAATACTATATACTAGAAATATTACAAAATACTACTATACTGAAATATTACAATATCAGAAATATACTATACTAGAAATATTACAATAATATACAGGCTGTCCCAGAAGCATTGGGACATTTTTAGAGCTAGATAGGGGACATACATCCCAAGTATTCAGATCTGAATAGCAACTCATAACCGGAAACGTCTTCATTTGGCGCAAGGTGGGCAATATTCACAAGTGCGTTTGAGATAACAGAACTGCATTATCGTAATCATTTGTGCTTTCATCACCCAGAAGAGAGTGTCGAACATTTTACAATCATCGAGCTGGCAGATATGCACCTTATTTACGGATTAGCAGAAGGAAATGCACGAGCAGCAGAAAGATTGTATCGCGAAAGGTACCCGCAGAGAGATGCACCGAAACGGCATATATATGCTAATATGCATCACAATTTGTGCAAATATGAATCATTACAAGTTAATATACATAGTGAGGGCGGTACTCATTCTAACGGGTCACAGTATCCAACACATTTTGTTCCATACATGGAAACAAAATGTGTTGAATACCGTTTGAAGGAATCCCACTACCATTTTGGGAGTTCGAGTCCCTCGTAGCCCTCCCTCGCTATGCCTGTTACTTCGTGATGATCCATATTCCCTCAAATTGTGATGCAAGTCAGCAAATATCTGTTGTATCCCTCAGTGTGTACCTTTAGTGATACAATCTTTCTGCTGCTCGTGCATTTCCTTCTGCCTATCCGTAAATCAGGTGCATATCTACAAGCTCAGTGCTTGAAAAATGTTCCACACTCAATTGAGGGCGATGAAAGCTGAAATAATTGCGGTAATGAAGTTCTGTTTCCTTTAATGCTGTTAAATAACAATGCCACACAGGGCAGAACGAAGACGATGTCGACCATGCGTTGCTCGCAAATCTGCATCCTTCTGATGTTTCCTACCTTCCCTTAAAAATTGTCCATGATCCAGTATAAATTTTTCTTAAAGAGTTTGCGTAGAAATTAAAATTAAGAAAAATTTAACAAAATTAGTTAACTACAAAATGGCGGACTAATCGCAACATCTATGATAAAGTGTAACTATAATGAAGATAATATCAAATGCAATTAGATTTCTCAAACTAACACTACCGAGAGAGTTTTATTTCTTAATTTAGAGTCGATCCTATCCGTAATATTTTACAGCTTGTATTTCGATTGCAATGCCACCAATCATCATCAATAATGCACCAATCAGCATCATCAATGTTATTTTTAGGAAATAACACCGAAATTAGTTAATTTTAGAATATCTCTCGAAAAATATATATTCTGCTACAAAGAAACTCAAAAACCTATCTGTCTTCGTTCATTTTATTTCAATGCAAATCAAAGTAATTAGTTTATGTTAAGAAATAATTCAATTGTTTTAGTATTATTTCTGAAGATTCAGTACAGTTCTTTTACTTGTATTAAATATAAGGAATAAAAGGTCTGTTATTATTGTTGAAATACCACCTGTCGGAAGTTTTAGATCGAGAACCACGCAATTCATCGTGGCAAATTGTTAGATGTACGCCTGTCGTCAGCCGTAGGTTTGAGCTCTATACAGGTGACAGTACGATTTGTCTCGGTTCCACCCCAATTTGAGGGAAGACCACCCAGGAGGTAGTCAGGTGCTTCTCTTCAACTTCACGAGAAGACATGTGGCTCGACGGCTATTTAGAGTACCCCCCTGCCGCGCAAAGGCACTATACATTTACAAACATCTATGTCTTCTCTGTCATTCGAACTCAAGTCCTGTGGCACAGCAGTTAGCATCCCTAATCAGCATACTGGATGGGCGGTAAGCCATCTTGCAGAAACCTATACATTTTTTACTTAAAAAGGATAGCTTTTTGGCATTGTGATAAATGACTTCTAATAATGTATTATGATTTAAAATTTTAGAAAAAAAGATTTTTTAAAAACTATTTCCTTACCTTATATAAAATATATTTTATAAAATATACCTTATAAAATATACCTATTATACTCTTTAGATATACATATTAATGGCAAGTTTAGGCTACTTTTATAAATGATTTCTTGTAGTGAAACAATTTTTTCCTGGCACAGTTTGTCAAATGAAAGTGAAAAAGAGATGCTTTCGATAAACAATGGATTTAGAAACGAAAATAAAGATAAAATAAATATTCTGAGATAAGTTTGAATATTTATAAAGAAAATATTCTTTGTAAACCTAAAAATATATTTAAATGTTTAAATTAAATTTTAATATTTCAAAGTTTTTTTTCTTTAAAATCTAATTTTCATAAATTTATTGAAATAGGCAAGTATATTAATTTTATTTCGATTCACACATAAAAATCATAAATATTAGATATTTTTATAATTTACTGTTAGAGGTAAACTGTTCTATAAATAATATTTCTAAACTTAGCAGTAAATGTATAAGTTTATTCAAAGTTTATAAATTATTTGTTCAAATAAACTGTAATTGTTTCTTCTGCGCAAACACTATTACAAAGTTAAGTATTTTTTAATAATATATTTCAAAATTAGGTAAAACTGATTTGATGTGGAACCGTAAGTTTAATAAACTGTATAAAAGAATAATTACTTTGATATTTAGTATCACCTGAATTATAATATACATATAAAACTGTAATAATTTTTTTTTTGGCAAAAAAATGAAGAAAGGCATATTAAAATATTCTCTTTTTATGAAAGTGCTTCTATAATATAATAATATTTTGCCTATTTGTCCTAAACTAGGATTTTTGAGTTATACAATTTTGAAGTGGCTTTATTTATTTTCAAATATATCTGAGTACAGAAAATTTTAACAAAAAATATCGGTTTTATTTCTATTGATTATAGCACTTAAAATGTTCTGAATTTTCTAAAGTCCCTAGCTCAGACACTGTTATGATGTATTAGCTGTATTTAGGAAAAATAATATTATAGAAATATTTTGTATATAAAAGTAGAATGATTTGAAAATGTATTTTTTTCCTTTTTTTGCCAAAAAAATTGAATTAAAATAGTTTTTATAATAATAAGGTTCTTAAAAAAACTTAATAGGTATATTCTTTCGTGTGACACTATATCAGCGTTTCTCAAACTGTGGGGCTCGCCCCCTTGGGGGACGTGATAACCCTACAAGGGAGGCGTGAGTGTATCCAAAAACAAAAATAAAAGATTATTTAAAAAATTATTAATTTACTGAAAGTATGCATAAATCAAAATATATTCTGACATAATAAATAAGAAAATACTCATGTATACTAATATAATAACTCATAAATTTATCAGCGCTGTGCAATGTATTTGATAATAAATTTATCAATATTAAACGAAGAGCAAGTTTAATTATCTACACTGACTCCCATGGGATTGTCATATACAAAAGTTATATTCAAAATTTAATATTTATCTTGATAATTTGTGTGGTCATGGTGTTAATTATTACTCCATAATTAAATATATTATGAATGACATAAGTTTACATCCATTTCAGAAGGTGAAATTACGGCAACTCATTAAATCCATCATCAGATTCTTTCATAGCCAGATACAACAGAATAACAGACTACAAATCTGAACTTAAAAATATATAGACATAAATTATTTCTCTTACAAATAGAACTAAACACACTACTTCCAACGAGTTCTCGTTGAAAGAGGAATAACATACCCAAGCTCATCTGCCTTCCTTCATCCATCAATACTTGTTTCTACATGGTTTATAATTAAAGTCGTATTGTACCTTTAGTTCAAATTTCATTATTATTGCATTCAATGCAATGTTATTGTATGAGGAGGACAAGATGAAAATTATGATATAAAATTGGGTCGCAAATACTGAAAGTTTGAGAAGCATTGCAATATATATCAAAAAAATTATTTGTTTATACGCTTTTTTGAAATCACGGCTCCAAACGTAGTCGGATACGGTGGGAAAAAAACTGAATATCGACCATATGTAGCTTTAATACGCGATATAAAAATAAAAGTTGCATATTTCTCTGGATGCAAAATAGTCAAAAAGTTGGGAGCCCAATTTGTATGTAGGCTAAAAATTGTACAACTTTCTTAAAAAAAATACCTAGAAAAGTACTTTACTCCGAAGGTGACAAAAATGATGCCTTACATTTTTTTCATATCTCAGGTAAAAGATTGAAGAGAGATTTTTACACATGCTGCAACATCCGCTAAGATCGTTCGAACATCTAATGTAAATCTCTCAAGCAAAAGTAAGAACTCAGAAGAAGAATAAAAAAAATGCATCATGTACCATTTCTTTTTCGAATGCGAAATCTCTTAGAGGAAAAAAAAATGGCTTTTCGTTTTTTGATGACTTTTTTCCGGAATGTTTGAGACGGTTTCTATTCGCATGAAATAGCAGTTCAGGACATAGAATGAGAATTAAACCGAACCAAACATGATTGATGATCCGATTACTCCGTCAACCCCCTGAAGATTTCGAATGTGCTATGGAACAGCCATGGAACACGGTGTTTTCTGCTGATTTTTGCTTCTCATCCGCCAGCCAACTATCGATTTACATTTGGTATCGATACTTAAGTACGATATATCATCTTTTAAATAAGAACAATGGAATCAGTTGGATATTTTCAGGCAGAGCGATCGAAATTGTATAAATAGAATGGAATTTTTTCAGAGAGGGTGAAAAATGGTTTTTCGAAAGATTTACAGCTGTGGTGTGTTTTGTAGAATAAAATGTATATATATCTGAAGAGTTAAAAAAAGTGAAAGAGATGTCTAATTTATACTAAATATTATAATGAAAATATTTCCTTCAATGTCTTTTGGCTACATAGATTTTCTTTTATGTCAAATTGCAACAGGTACTGTGACTGATCTATGCGCATCATTATTTCACTAATCCTCTTGTGGAAACTTTGAGCTCAGCATTCGCGTTAATTCACAGCCTCTCAAGAAAAAACCCTGATATTTAAATTGGATTGACTATTTAAAGTCTAGGTTTTGTAGATGTAAGATAGAAGGAGCAGAAGAGCTGTTGCGATGATACGTAGGTGAGAATATTAGAATATTTCAATGAGTATTTCACAAATATAGCGTGAGTTAAGAAATGAGTTACTAAGATATTAAATTATTAGATTAAGGATCTAAGATAGCTTGAATTAAATTTAGTAATCAGATAATTAGTCTCCTTGTCTAGTTCACTTAGTCGTGTTTACTTAGAGTTATCCAGGAAATTAAATTGCCCACTTTATATATCACTCCTAGGGTCTCCTTTTTGTAGTTTTACTAGTGATTGATTAAGTGTGTATGGAGAGAAATAAAATAATAGTTATTATTGAAGTTGTTGGTGATGCTTTGTTTCCCCACACACCCTTAGGTAGGCAAGATGGTGAAGGAGCGGTGACAAATAGATCGCTCTCACAGTACTATTCGGATTCTTTCACAAATACCCTTGGGGAAACTGTTCTTTAACTCTGATTTTAGTTTAAAAACCGCTTTCCCTAGAGATGATTTGATTTTATGCAAATGTAACTTCTATTTAAACCCTGATGTTAGGTATGTGAGGCTGTGACAGATATCTACGTGGCCTTCCCCTAATCCTCTTTCGAAATCTTTGGCCTATCTATTTGAAATTAATCACAACCAATCCTTTGAAGAAGCAACCGTGATATGCAGATTAGGTCAGATCTATATAGTCTAGATTTTCAAGCTAAAAGTTAGTTATATGGAGAATGTGACTTCGAAGAGAGATTGCTACCCATCAGTTTTTGTATATTTGATAGCGCATTTCAGAGATTAGATAGTTGAAGATATTAAAGTGACGATTAGTCACCATAGTTAATTTATAACTCAGGTATTTAGAGGGTAGATTGATCCCAAAAAAAGGAGGATTAATATATAAGAAGTCTTCTCACAATTCGCACCTCTCGTGGTTTAATCTCCTATTGCTCTTATTAGGAACATCTGTTTTAGTTTGAAATATTAGAATTCTGTCTGTTGATAATTTGAATTATTAGAATTCTGTCTGTTGATAATTTGTTTGTTTAATGAATAGATTGGATAAATATTATGGCTAGTCTTCCCTCACTTCCTCCTACACCTTTAGGTGGGGCAGAGAGTAGACCACGCCCCTCATAAGATTAATAGGTTATTGTTTAGATTGTTAATCATGAAATCTAAGAATAAGAGAAGAGGAACTGCGACTGGGAGGTCATGCGGCCTGAAATTAATATTCATCGTACAATCCACCAGGAGTTGTGAAAATAAATATTATTGGAGCAGACCAAGCTATCGGGGTTCGAGAAGGATCATCATAGGAAGCTCCGACTGAAGCTAAGTGCTTTTCAATAATCTTGCATATCAAATTGAATGTTAGGATTTTAGATTGCTCCCAAGTTAAGCTATAAAGTTGTATATTTTCATAAAGTGTTAAAGATAGAATAAAAGTAGCTATTTTTAGGATTATGTCTGGTTCTTCCCCGAACACTTTTACACTCATGAACTTTAGGCCGTGGCAAAGTTTCAATTTTATCTTTTGCAATTGTATACTTGTTCTACTTTTAAATATGGATTTCTTCTATTTTTTCATTGCTGTTTTCTTATATCCAGCATTTCATTTTAATCCTAGAATCTTAATTGATGATTATATGAATAAGAAAATTTCACAAAATTGTGGGGTTGTTTCTTTGGCATCCCTCTATCACCATCTTGTCTACCCAAGGGTGTGTGTGAGGAGGGGGGGGAACATCCCCCCAGCAACTTCCATAATAACTATTATTTTATTTCTCTTCGAACACACTTAATTAATCACAAGTGAAACTGCAAAAGAAAACCCAAGGAATGATATATAAAGTGAGCAATCTAATCTCATGAATAACTCTAAGTAAACACGACTAAGTGAACCAGACAACGTGAACAAGCGCTAGTGATCCGATAACTAAATCTAATTCAATCTATCTTAGATCCCCTCAATCTAAAAATTTAATATATTAGCCACTATTTTCTTAACTCTCGCTATGTTTGTGAAATACTCAATGAAATATACTAATATTCTCACCTACATATCACCGCAAAAGCTCTCTCGCTCTTTCTATCTTACATCTACAAAACCTTGACTTTATATAGTCAGACTAATTTAAATATCAGAGTTTTTCTTGAGAGGCTGTGAATTAACGTGAATGCTGGCCGCAAAAATTCCCCAAGAGGATTACTGAAATAATGATGCGTATAGATGCGTCACAAGTTCCCAAACAATAACTATTGTTTGACTTATTTCTTTGAAATATTATATCTGAAAAATAATTCATGTTCTGCGGTGTTTAAGACCAAAAAAATCAATTATAAGTAAATCAGATTAAGACTCTATTAAATGAGTATGGAGGAATATATTTTCACATGTCACTGTTAACTCATAAAACCGGCATTAAATGAGCCGTTCTCTTTGAAAGTTGTGTAAGTCCATTTTTGACAAAAAGTTAATTAATTATAACAGTGAATACAAACTGCAAAGAGCGTTTTTTCTATGACCAGTTCCCTAAAAAATTATTTAAAATTTTCATCATTTTATTTATATAAATTTATGTAGTTAAGGCGTCTCAGGGGTGAAAATATAAACAATTTTCTCAAACAGGTATACTTCTTTTAAATTTAAATTAAATAATTTGAGCCTTTTACTCTTTATTTACAAATCATTATAGTTTCAAAAAAGTACAAAATGTTTGAAATATGATCATAATTTAAGAAATTATAGGTATATGCAAATAAGAAATAATTTTGTAATAAATGTGAAGAAAATTCACCGTTACGTACGCTATTTTATAAAATAGTAGTCTGTGATGTATAAAAGTTTTCAGAAATATAAAATGTATCATACTCTTTAAACCCTAGTAATTTAAGAATAATATATATCTTTTGTATTTCAAAATATTTGAACAATACTGAAATTTTTTTTAAAAAATTTGAAAATATATATTTTTATTTTTAAAAAAAATATAATTCATTATTTAATTTATGTAAAAATACTATACGGTGTAATAAGGTTACCTTTAACTTTATAAATCATTTTATTGCTAGTAATTAACGCTTCTACTTTAGAAAATAGTATGCGCAACGTAAAACTTAATTAATATTTCTTAAAAAAATATTTCTTACTTTCATATGCTTATAATTTTTTAAAATTATAATTATATTTTGAACATTTTACACTTTTCTGAAACCCCATTCCTTTATAAATAATGTGTAAAAGATTCGAGTTATTTAATTTTAATGTTAGAGAGTTATATGTATTTCAATATTGTTTATATTTTTAACCCTCTAGAGGAAGTTAACACCCCTGAGAATTCTTAATGAAATTACAAATATAGTTAATTAGATTCTGAAAGTGGTAAATATCTCCACACATATAAAACAAAATTGACATACATCGCTTCCAAAGGAAACGGCACATATTGAAAGTGTCACGCAGCAATTAAAAAGAAAAACAATATAAGCATCCACATTTGATCTATCAATACTCTATCGATGTTTCTTCGATATCAATACCAATATATCAAAATATAAATATCGATGTATCATCTAACAATAGTTCACGCAAAGTTTGATATTAATCGAAGGCATCTTAATTTTTCTTACTATCTGGAACGAAGTCCTTTAGAAAAGTTCTTGATACTGATTAATATTGTTTGTAAAGGTTAATTAATATTGATTAATCTTATTTCGAAGGAATTAAGCGTTATATTCACAGCCGTTTCACATTGCGTTTAATGAAGATATATATCGATGGCCCAAAGTAAAAGTTAAGCAAATAAATCAATTACATTAATGGTATTAATTGCCCACCAAGTAGAATCAACCTAATAACAGGTTGAGAGGATTAAGTGCGTTCATTAATATAGGAACTCAAACGCAGATTTAAAGTAGTTTAAAAAAATTAGGAGAATCAATATGTAGAAGCACGGGAAGTGTTCATTATATATAATATATATATATGTGTATCCTTTTTGTAAAATATTTAACGCTTTTGTAAGAGTATTCTAACAGTAAATATATTTCATTATCACCAATTAAAAATGAAGGGATATATGATTAAATGAAGGAATCCCTAGCCCTTTTGTCGATAAAGCAGCGTTTCTCAAACTGTAGGATGTACTGTACGACCCCCTATGGGGTCGCAATAACTCAATGAGGGGGCGAGCAAATTGTGAATAGCGAAAACAAAAAATTATTTTAAAAAATT
The DNA here is from genome assembly GCA_019973975.1 of Trichonephila clavata. Classification (NCBI taxonomy): domain Eukaryota; kingdom Metazoa; phylum Arthropoda; class Arachnida; order Araneae; family Nephilidae; genus Trichonephila; species Trichonephila clavata. The sequence goes on from BMAO01034130.1 coordinate 10,506, forward strand.
ATTATTTTACTGGAAGTAAATAAACAAAATACATTCGGAGATAATAAGAAAAGAAAATACGCAATACATTGATGGGAAGGCGTATACCTACGTGCGTGACAGTTAACGCTATTTCTATTTCATTAAAAATGAGAAAATTTTCACATAGAATTTTATTGAAAACCAAAATATTTTTATTGAGATCGCACAGCAGCGGTTACACGTTAAATAATCGGCGGAAGCCATGGTGCCCGAGGGCATAGGATTGTGAAGTTTAAATTTTAGGTAATAGAAAAAGCTACTGACTTCTTAACTCTGAACCCTGATTAGCAGACATTGAGCCCACATTCAACTTATTAAAATTTCGTATGGTAACAACGTGGGGATTTTGAGTTTTGACATTTAATAACTGTCCACTTATCTTTATGTCAGAATTTTAGTGTAAGTGGGTGTTTATTGATTCTCAATCTAAAGCAATGCGAGAACTATTAACGATGGACCTAGTAATTTTGAACAGTGGTCAAGCGATAAATGACCCCTAAGCTGACCCGATCCTGTCCAACAATTAGCACTATGTCAACATAAGTCGTAGTAACCTAACAAAATGTAAAACTGGTATTCAAATTATTTTAACTTAACTTAGTGGCGCAACAGCCCATGAGGGGCAAGGCCTACTGTACCCATCTCAGTATACGTGACCTTGGGCTTTGAGGTGCATGAGCAGATGTTCCGGTCAGGTGGTCAATCTGGTGCGAAACACCCAGCGTTAAGTTCCTAAGCTTGGTACTTATTTTAGTAAAAGGATGAAAAAGGCTGAGATGACTTTTCGTAGACCGGGGCTTGAACCTTGGACCTGTGATGTGGAAGCGCGAAGCGTTTTCATTTGCAACTGGGCTTCAAATTATTTTTTTAGTCTAAATTGTGTATATGCTTATCAATATGAATATAACTACTGATTTTACAAAGATCAAATAAAGATTATACCAGGTGACCTGATATGGAATTTACTTATTTTATAAAAAAAATTAGTTTTACTTTCTGCTTAAACGTTCTGCATGTCCTGTGAAAACTATATTCCCTGTACTGATAAAAGTTCATTTTTACGATCGGAATTACACAAACGTTTGACTATATTATATTTTATTATATTAGACCATTTTTAAAAAAAATTAGTTACCAAGTTTTTTACAATCGCATTATCTAAGCTCAGTCATGAAGATTTTTATTTGCCTTTCAAATATGAAACACTGAATATAATATGAATACAAAAATATTTTCAGTTCATAATGTATTGGTTTAAATTTATTTGATTTTTTATATCAGATATTAGATATTTCTCTTAGAAGTACTCTGAATTAACGAATACACGTTAATTAGTTCTGTAAAAAAGTTTTTTAAAAAAATCTACAAAAGTAGTAAAACTATTATTTTAATGCATTAAATTATATTCTTACTGGAGAAAAATCATTCTTGGAAATTATCATTAAAATTTTTTTTTCAAATTACGACCAAAATTATAAAAAAAAAATTCTTTGTTTTTTTAATATTTATTTGAGATAATGAACTAAAGCCTTCGATAATTCGATAAGCTTTCATAGAATGTTTTATACATGCCAATTATATTGCAAAAAGTCATGAAAAAAGGAGGTTGATTGTAGTTTAAGACATTTAAAAATATAAGGATGGAATTTGTATAATTATATATTATTTTTTTTTAAAATTTTTCACCGGGAACAGTAATAAAACATAATTTTTTCCCTTTTAGTCAATATAATATTATATGCTAATTAAGGTATTGGTTTATTGATAGTAAAAATGTATTTTCCCTTTAGTTTCAAAGGAAGACATTTTAAACATATTTTAATGATTTTAAGATCTTAAGAAAACAATAACTAATTATTTAAATTGTATTTTCTTCAATAATATTTTTTTACTTGTAACTAATTAAAATGAATTTCGACAAAAAAATACTGAATTATTATTAGAAAAAAAAACGAGAAAACATATTTGAATTGTAAGTAGAATCATTTATATTCATTAATGATTCTTATATAAAGAGGATTGGTATTAAATTTAAAAATAATAAATAAAATACTTTGAACTGGAGTGTTATTCATTGTTAGACTTATCCGCAACAATTCTTAAATGAGTAATTGGAAACAGATTTTACCTGAGTAGATATTTTTATGGAAGCATTGATTTACGATAGTTGAAGACTGGAATCAACTATACTTGCATTGACACAAAATACGTGGAAATCTTTAATTACATTGCTAGCCACCGTAAATGCAACATTCTGAAGGAAGCACGCAGATAACATGAAATTTAAAACATGCATTAGGGAGGTGCGATATGCAAATGATTAGAATTTCATCGCAGACACACATCACGCACACCTGTGGTGATACCTCAAAGTGCTATTTAAGACTTGGAGATTTCGACGATTTCAAGTTCGGCAATTGTGTTTTTCTTGTGGTTTTTTCAAAAGACGATCAGTTATGTCTCGTAGAAAACAGCGATCAGCTTTTGATCAAGAATCCGAGTTCGACATAGTGGCCTACCGAGATTGTGGGTTATCTTTCACAGAAATCTATAGTCGTGTTGGAAGAAACCAAACAACTGTAATGCGAATATGTCACCGTTGGATGCAGGAGGGTACGACGGACCAACGCGGTCGATCGCATCCACCTCAGTACACCACTTCACGTGAGGACAGACAAATTGTGCGCATGGCAGTGACGGATCGCTCAGTCACATCACGAACCATAGCACAGCATATTGAGTCTGTAACGCATCACTCAGTGTCTGCGCTTACCATTCGATGCCGTTTACAGCGGAGTGGTCTTTCAGCAAGACGTCCATTGCTTGGTCTACCCTTGACGCAGAACCACAGACGTCTCCGCCGCCAATGGTGCGATGAAAGAAGAATGTGGGAGGCCGAATGGAATGAAGTTGTCTTTACTGACGAATCACGCATCTGTCTACAACAGCACGATGGTCGGATTCGAGTCTGGCGACACCGTGGAGAGAGGATGCTGAACAGCTGCGTTGTGCACCACCACACTGGTCCTTCACCGGGTATTATTGTATGGGGCACACAGTATTGGATATCACTCTCGTACTCCTCTAGTACGTATTGCCGGTACTTTAAGCAGCCAGCGCTACATCTCCGAGGTGTTGGAGCCAATTTGTCCTTCCTTACCTTCAGGGCTTGACCACAGCCATATTTCAACAGGGTAATGCGCGACCTCACGTGGGTATCATTCACTATTATGGAAGCAATTCAATCACCAGATTGAGAATTGCTTCCATAAAATACATAGGCATTGCCTCCCCCCCCCTCCCTTCATGATGCCGAAATGTACTTTACGCCAATTAAATCAGAGCATATATGTACATTTTTTAAACAAATTTCAATTTTCTTTTTTTTTTTTTACAAAAAAGGCTTGCTACTAAATTGAACACATAGCGCAGATAGCTCTATGAATATAGATGAGTTTTAAGCCGAAATAATCAAAATACACAAATTTATTTTAATTTATTTGGATCAATTGTAAATATGATTATCCCCCTATGCATCACAAGAATGAAATGATACTAATCCTAAACTTTATTTCTTAACTTTTAAAACTCAATTTCAATATTCAAGGTAAATTCAAATAATTCAATGTGAGTGGAAGTAACAAGGTACGCTATAATACACTAGTGTGCATAAACTAAAGAAATAAATACATTTTCACTGATTTTTAAAAACCTACTGGACCAATTATGGGGAAATTTCACATAAAAATACTTGTTTGTTTAACTAAAAAGATGATGGTAAAAAAGAAATGACACTCTCTCATGGTAATTATTTATGCTCATGAGCATATGGTAGTAAGAATGATGCAGAAAAATAACTTTTGTGTAGTTATTAATACAAAATATGATGAGGTTTGAGACAAAAATGCAGTTCTTTTGTTTATGAGGGCTGAGGACAATATGTAAACCTTCCTCCTCCACCAAGTTACTTCTTAGTTTCGGGAGTGTTTGGATTGAAGTTACTGGAAATCTCTGCAATAACACTGCTAAGAGTATCCTAAACAGGCTCTGCAGGACTCAAGTCTGGAAATCTGATTGGCCTTTCTGTCCTCTTCATATTCTCCTTCAACCAGTCGAATAATGTGCAGATGACGTTAACAGTTGAATGAAGTCATTGCCAACTGTTTTTGTGAAAGACATCATACAGATCTCATTTGAATACCTCAGGTCTGTTAAAATGTCACCATGAAAATCATACACCCCTCCATTTTCATGACTCCCCCGATAATGCCATCCCTACTAATCCACATATGTGATGTTGGAGAGCAGGTATCTGTTCTCTAGTTTTTTTCGATTATAAGCACATTGAGAAGCAATGTTCAGAGTGAAACTCCATTTATTAATGTAGACCCACTTCTCACGTGTTGAACAATTTTGTCTCCTACACCATGTCTGGTGACCTTTCAAGTGATAAGGAGTGGTTAGGACTCATTGTTCATTTAATAAATCTATACCTCATTATACAATCGGTATCGGCTATATCTCGAAATTTGGTACCAGAAGCATAAGAGAACTCAGTTGTGAAATGAGTATCTGCCATCCCCTGGTTGCTCCTTAAGGTATAATACTACCCTAAAATATTGTGAATGCTGCCAAAAATTGACAAATTTTTATGATTTTATTTTAGACCATCTTATTAGCTTTAGAAAAATACCAAGTTTATTATTTTCCGTTTACTAGAACAAAAACTGCATGTGTTTTAATAAAAGCAGATGCCATTAGTTTAAAAACGATGTCATATTTTAAAATGCATTTTACTCGAAAAGTGTTTTTTTTTTTTTTTTTTTTGAAAATGCTCAAACAGGGACATTGAATGCTAAAAAAGTTTTGAAAATAATTAACTGAAATTTTTTTGTGTATGTTTGTATAACAGTAGAAGTGTTTTAACCTTCAGATTTATCAACCACTGTTTTATTACAAAATTTACAGTCCTTTATGTGAATATAATCACAGTTCTTTTAAGCAATTTCATACAATAATTAAGATAAAGTACTCTAGTTTTTGTATAAATTATAATAACTTTTATCCTGAAAGTCATTTCAAAATTGAATAACATAGCAATACATCAGAATTAAAAAATTGAACATTTGTCTATAAACTTTTGGTACAGAATAGGCGCCATTTATGTTATTTTTTGTTAACGTTTATCAATATTTTCCCATATTTTAGTAATAATAATTTCTCTTTCTATTCTTAATTTTAGCATATTTTTCTTAAAATGTACTAAACAAGTCTAATAAATACAAAAAATCTCACAATCTCCATTTTTTTTTTAAAAAAAGTTTGTCTCAAGTCGTCGGATACCTTAAATTAGATGATTGGTTACGATCATTAAAAGCAAATTTCTTAAAACAAAACATAGAAATATGTAAACAAGTGCATGTACGGATAGCTCGATATTTTGAATCGTCATCTGAAGACGAAGATTATATTTTAGTGTATATGATTAGTGTGTACGTGTGTTACCAATGGAAAATTCTCTAGAAACCATGTCTCTTCAAGAAACGGTGTGTATCTTTTATCAATGCAAAAAATAATAAAACCCTATTTAATTAAAAAAATCGAAAGCAAGTTTTATAAACGTTCTAAATTGTAAACTAGCAGAACAATCTTACTAATTTTAAATCCTTATAGGTTACATTTTAAATATCAGCAACTATTTTTAAAGTTTTCCTTTTGTAATTGTATATCTCAATTAAATTGGGAATTTTAAAACGAACTGGAACTATATAATTTACTATAAGCATTCGAACTGAAAACCTTCAATTTACTTAAAATTTTATTTATTTAGAACTCCATAGCGTTGGATAGCTCAATTAATTTATGTAATCATACATTTTTAAAGAAGGATCTTTTCACTGAAGACAATTTAATTATACATTTGGTTCAATATAGTTAACATTTTATGCGCACATATAATTTAAAATCATTCCTTTTTCTCTTGTGATTCAATGTTTAAAATAAAGATAAAGAAAGGATATTATTTTTTTTTGAAGTGTCTAAAATACAAAAACGTTTCAAACAGATTTTTTAAAATAAAAAAAAAGGTTCGTTGCTTCTTTTTTACTTGGCTGTTAAGTTTTCTTTCATTGCATTGTTGGCTTTATTTTAAATAAACTACTGTTTACAGAAATATTATAAGTGATTCATTGAGCATTTTATAGATGTGTGCATTTCAATTTTTAAGCTTCGTCTTCAATTAAAACAATACGCACACGCAGGAGGAACAGAAATGCTGTTAAGATTTAACTTTAATTAGTTGAAGGAATTTTAAATTAAAATGAAGGAAAAAAAGACCTAATACTTTCTCTTTTCGAATCAGAAGAAAAAAGTATTTGTTTTGTAAGCTGGTTTCAGTCGGTATATCGCCAAATGTTGCTACTGGACTGAAACAAAGTATCGCGATTTTAATCCTTTCTAGGTATTCCCAACATGATTTCTGACGATAATTCTGTAAAGTTTGAAATTACTTACAGAAGTAGTTTTTATTTTTACATACAACCTCTGGAATTAAAGTTAGGTGAAAGTCATGTAACATTAACGTAGATGAAATGTTAATGAAAGTTACCTTACTGCAATGCTTCTCAAAGTTACAATATTTGCGACCCCATATTTAATCATCATTTTCATCACGCCCCCCCCCCTCTACAATAACAATATATTGAACCCAATAATACTGTACATTGACGCGCTAAGACTACAATACGACTTCAACCTCTTAAGTACCAGTGGCGCATATAATCGTCTCGCTCAGTCAATGTGTTAATTGCCCCGGACGTATATATACGTCTTTTTAAAGTAAGATCTTTTCTGTGCACTGCTATCCACAAAATTATGCCGAAGGCCTTGAAATGCAATAAAAGGACCTTGAAAATATGCTTTAGAAGGATTTATTTATTTCAGATTATTTGCTTATTTATTCATTTTCTCTCCCCCCCCTCCCGCTCCAGTACATCGTATACGCTCGGCTGCGTGGAAAACAGTTGGCATTGGGGAGCGAATCGCGTAACTTTCAATCCGCAGTTAAGGGATTAATCATAAACCATACTAATTATCAAGATAAGAGTTAATTTTTGTATATAGTTTTATGTATAACAATCCCAAGGGGTTATTGGTAATTATTAACCTTTTCTTTAACTTACTTAATTAATTTATAAAAACTTTGTACAGTACTGATACATTTTTAAGTGTATTATATCAGTGTAAATGTGTATTTTATTTTTATTAAGTCAGAAATTATATTTTATTACTTTCAGTAAATTAATCATTTTTTAATCCTCTTTTGCTTTCGGCTTTTCCATATGCTCTCCCCCCCCCTCGTAGAGTTATCACACCCCTTAGGGAGGCGTGCCCCACAGTTTGAGAAATGCTGCCTTACTGTCCTTCAAAATTGTCCCCGGCCGTAATTATACACGGCTGAGATATGTTATACATGTCCTAGAAACTTTGCAAAGTTCTCTTTTAGGATGGAGTACAAAAGCGTCGTCACGGGGTTTCTTTGGATGGCAGGAATATCGTCGAATAACTTTCTTTTCAAAACGATTTTTAGTCGTGGGAACATGAAGAATTGAGATCTGGATGGATGTTCAATTCACACACACATTTTTGCCATGAACAGTTTGATGATATTGGCTGTGTGAGGGTAAGCATTGTCGTGAATAAAAAAACATGAATTTGGTTGTGCGTACTGGGGTCGTATCCCAAATATCTCATCCCTAAATACTGGGTAACGATTTGTCACACGGATTCACGGTTAATCTGCAGTTCATCAGCTTTCATGCGCACATTTAATCAACGATTTTCCGTGGTTAATTTCCTCACTTTCTCAATGGCTGTACTGAAGGAGAGGTCCGCTACGGGTTTTGTCAGAAACATTTTCCTGGCCTTCTCAAACAGCTCGTACATTTACTTCATGGAAAGTGCTTGATGTTCATTAAAAGGTACCAGCATGGCATATGTTTCTTCCGGTGTCTTGCCAAGCCTAAAGCAAAACTTTAAACTGATCTTTTGTTCATTAATTTGTGGGGGTGTCGGCCTATTCGGCACCCCTCTCTCACCGTCTTGCCTACCTAAAGGTGTGGGGGGGGGACAAAGCATCACCAGCAGCTTCCATAATAACAATTAGTTTTATTTCTCTTCAAACACACTTAACCAATAACAATGAAACTGCAAAAGGAAACCCTAGGAGTGATATATAAAGCGAGTTATCTAATCTGAATGACTAACTCTCAGTAATCCCGACTAAATGAACTAGACAAGAAGAACAAGCTCTAATGAACCGATAACTAAATCTAATTTCATCGATCTTAGATCATCAATCTAATAATTTAATCTCTTAGCAATTACTTCCTTAACACGCGTTATGTTTGTGAATGAAATATTCTAATATTCACACTTACGTAACATCGCAACAGCTCCCCGGCTCCTTCTATCATATCTACAAAACCTAGACTTTATATAGTCAAACTAATTTAAATATCATGGTTTCTTCTTGAGAGGCTGTGAATTAACGTAAATGCTAGCCTCAAAGTTTCCCCCAGAGGATTAATGGAAAAATGACGCGTATAGATCCATCACAAATTTTTCCGTTTCTGAGTTAAGAACCAAAGCACTGAACAAGCACTTTATAAAACCAATCTTACATGGAACACAAACGACGTCCAACTGTACAATGGGGGCAGATAATCAACACACGCCGCTACGCATGTGCAGCGTTTTGTTTCGCCAGTGTTGCTAGCTCGGCCTTTCTGACTATTCACCCAACTTTATTATCAAAGGTTTTTTTCGAGTACGCTTCATTTCCACTCTCCAAAAATGACTCGATAAAGAAAAGAGTACAACAGAAATAAAGTTTAAATGCATAAATAAGACTTACAATCGATATTTTTATCAAATTAATTATTGATGCCTACAAAAAACTCTATTGTCCTAAGAGATTAGAAAATAGGCTTGATTAGAATTGGCTTAGAGGCAATTTAAAGTTAATGTATAAAAGTAGAAGATAAAAGAAAAGAAATAGAAAGGCACCATTAATATTTTCAGGAATTCTTACCATATCTAAATGAAACAGGTATTTAAAATAATATCAAACAGGGAACTAAATTCCGGTGTTCATTGATTTAATTAATCATCATAATTTATTAATTATAAATTAAAACTTGAAAAACAAAATCTTTTTCATTGTAGAGAATGCGGTTTTATTCACGAGTGTGGTTTTCTCGTTGAAAGTTATATAATTGTCCACAATTCAGATAAAGGCCTTTGAGTTTTGTGCTTTTTTTAAATAATAGGATCTTTGAAATTAAATATCTATATCAAAAACACGTGGAAAATAATCACTTTTGTTCTAAACAAAATTTTTGTTCTCAAATTTAAAAATATAAGAAAATTTTGAAAAGTAATAATTTTATGAAGGTGCCCAATTAGTGAATAAATTTACAGTGAAAAAGTGAGTTGCGTAACATACTAAAATTGTTATATAATTATATTTATGCTATAGTTAATTTTATATGTTAAGTATTTATAAGTTATGCAACTGATAGAAATTATAAAAACACAAGTAGCTTTAAATAATGCTATACATTTACACATATATATTATAAAAAATTGTATAGTTTTGTAATGAATTATTAGAAAATAAAAATTTATTACTTATGTATTGTATGATGTTATTTTTCTATGTGTGTGTGAACTATATTTATTATCATCTAACACAGGGATCGGCAACCTTTAAGTTGAGGCGTGCCAAACTACTCTACCAATATGATTCAGCTAACATTTTTGAGACAATCTGATTCCCGCGATATTACCTGCAGAATTAGACCATATATAGGTCAATAATTTAGATATTTATTAATTTTGCATCATTTAAAGATGTTTATTAGCATAAGAATAAACAGCATTTCTTCAACAAAAAAATTAAAATTGTACATATATGATGTATTTTTAAACATATTTATTAAAGTAAGAAATAGACAACATAAAAAATAAGTATTTCCCTTCACTGCAGTTAAATAAAAATTTTAATCGGAACCCAGTGCTTTTGTACCGCTCTACTTTTGTATCGCAAAATCAGGTGTACATTGTGTGACTTTCACTTTGACACGATTCTGAGCATTCAGTTGTCAAACAATTTCTTTGTCGACTCAAAATACTTTTCATATGAGGAAAACTTTTTTAAGATATGTAAAGTTTTCTATCTTCAAGCAATTACATTTCTCCATCAATAACATTAAATAATTTACAAAATAACAATACATTTATCATTAGACTTATCTTTCAGATTTGTTCGTAATTCCGTAAATGTTCATAATTTTGAGGATGTTTGTCAAATATGGTTCATTACAAATTTTTCAACTTCCATTCACTCAAATTTGACAAATTTGCGAAATAGCACAGAATGCCACTGAGAATTGTACTACGTGCCATAGGTTGTTGACCCCTAATATATATATAAACGTATATTTAATCCAGAGTTTCTCAAACTGTGGGGCGCGAGCATATCAGAAAGTCTAAAACAAAAGATTATTTTAAGATATATTAATTTACAGAAAGTAAACAAACATAATACATTCTGACACAATAAAAAATAAAATACACTGATATAATACTCTTATAAATGTATCAGAGCACTGTACAATGCATTTTATAATTAGTTTAACAATACTAAGTTAAGAACAAGTTTGATAATTACCAGTGACCCCATGGGCTTGTATTCACACTTATCTTGACAATTTGTACGTTTTATAATTAATTCCTGAACTGCCGATTAAAAGTTACGCGATTCGCTCCCCAATACCACCGTTTTCCACGTAGACGCGTGAATGTGAAGCTTTGGGAGGGAGAGGGAGGTAGGGAGAAAATCCTCTGGACTAATTAATTCCATCGCAAGCACTGTTAAGTTTCTTTTATTGCATTCCAAAGCCTTCGGCATAATTTTAGGGATAGCATTGCACAGAAAAGATCGTATTTTGGAAAGACGTGTATATACGTATTATATATACGTCTATGCGTTATATATTCAGAATTAATGTTTTGGGTGAGCGAGAAGTTTATATACACCGGTGTCACTTAAGACGACAGTCGTATTGTAACTTAAGCGTTAAAGAATAGTATTGTTGAATTCAATAGATTGTTAGTGTATGGAGGAGAAGGGCGATGAAAATTATGATTGAATATTGGGTCGCGAATATTGAAAGTTTGAGAAGCACTGATTTAATCTCATCTAACATATATTTAAAGCTTAAATGCAATTGAAAAGACTTTTCCTTTTAAATAAATAAGTTGCTTAAAATTAACCTAATAGCTTAGCATTTAACTTTCTTAGGTAGCTTATAAAAAACTCAAACTAAGAGTAAACATTTCACATTTATTCTTAGTTGAAATCACATAAGAAAAAAAAGAAGTATAAAGCTTGAAATAGAAAAAAAAAATATTTAAAATAATTGTAGGCAAAAAAAAAAAAAAACTCTGATTACTTATATTAGAATTTCCAAATACCTAACGAGTTTTGAAGCTAAATGTCAAAAGGTAAAATTTGTTTGAATATTTTACATTTCAATTAATTTTTTTAAATGAAAAAAATACCTTTTTTTCTAAAAGCAAATTGATTAAAATATGGCTATTCTATAATTCATTAATTATTTAATGGCTATTTTACAATATTTTATCCCCAAAAAATTTAGGATATAAATAATTTTCTTTTTTTCGATTTATTCAGATATATTTTAGGATTATCACATTATAAAGACAATAGATTACCTAAAATCTAAAAAAAATCAACTGAAATCACTAATCACTTAGAGAAAAAATAATCACTAAAGACATAAAATAAAGAGAGAATTAATAATAATTTATAATTGTAAAATTCTTTTCATGGTATTATATTTTCCTTTTTAATGGCATGTTTTTTTATTTATTTATTTTTTTTTTGACAAAAAATATATTACACTGCTACTGTGTAAAAATAAAAAACTAGGCTTAACTCTTTTCTTTTCGAAATAACTTCTTGATGATAAACGCTTTTCCTCGAGTTTTTTTTAGGTACGCTTAGGATTTTATTTTAACCAAATAAAAAATTACTCTTGAGGGATCAAATTCTCTGTATTAGCCCTTTTTTTAGCCCACAATGAAAGGAAGAAAAAGCTAAAATGCAAACCTATTCACTACTGGAGGTTTTTCCTGGGGTTTTATTTAGACATATATTATTCTCATTTTGGATACATTTTGCTTGTTCGATACATTTTTTTAAGCTTTGCTGATTCAGCTTTGAATTAAGTTTTTTATCGTCAAATACCAAAGTAGGAACTAAGTTGTATTTTTTCACCTCGTATAATGTTATTTTCCACAAAATCCCTTAACTGTTATATCTAGATTTGAAAGGACGATAGATTATAATAAGTTCAATTTTGTATCATTTTCGATTTAGATTGCTTGTTTTTCGAATGAATTCGGCAAGATTCCTTTTCCGTATTTTTTACACGAGATAAACTGATAAGATATTCAAAGTATCGAAATAAAAGTACCTTTTTCCCCTGATACTTTGTTTTCGAAGATTTGAGAGCAATAAATATACTTTTTTGGGAAAGAATTATTTGGTTTCGTTGCGTTTTTTTTTTTTTTTTTTTTGTTATTCTCATTTCATCTGCGTAAATGGGTTGTTTTATGTGTGATTTGGGTTTCAATTTTTCAGAAGAACAATTTACAATTCGAAAGATATTGAGCTTAATGTATGTGAGAAACATTCTAACGAACATTATTATTCCTCGATAACGAAATAGTAAAACGAATAAATAAAGCGAAATATTTCCCTGAATTTTATTGGTATTTGATATTTAAAAATCCCGTGATGAAGATATACGTTAGCTAATGAGTGTCTAATCAAACATTCTACTTATAAATATACAAAAACAATTTATTAATGAAAAATGTTACCCCTTCAGGGTTTTTAAATAAAAAAAATGAAGTTTCTTTATTTTTAATAATTTTACATCTGTAACGAGTCATTTTTGAGTCCTTCTCATCCTAAAGAGTAAATACTTTTCCTACTGCAGTGTTTGATTAGAGAACCTCTTTCTGTAAGGGGAACCGCGATTTATGTTAATCAGAACTACTGTTTAAAGCAGAGTGCGCCAAAGTGGTGGTCCGCGAGAAAATTTTGTTGGTCCCCAGAAAAATGTGGAATTTGCTTACTCATCGCGTTAAGTTATGTTTTAAGGTACATTGAAACATAATTCAATTTACGTGAAAAGTTTAAAAAAAACTCTACTTCATAGAATAACGCCATGGTAAATAAGTCGTGATGCTATAACTGCATTGTTATAAGTGGATAATAGATCCGTTTGCGGTAAAACTTCAGGAAAATAATTTAAGCATGCTTCGAAAAGAAAGCCTCATCGACCTGTCATCCGATGAAACTTTTAAATTTAAATTTAATTACCCTTATCAAGACCTCAGTTTTGGCTTTCTATAAAAAAATAATAGCCTTTTATTGAACAAGCGATGAAAATTCTGATTTAATTGTCCAAAACTTATTTATGTAAAAAGGCCTTTTTATCTGTCACAGCCATCAAAACACGATACCGACCTCAGCTTGAAATAAATGCAGCTCTTCGACTCTATGTAACAACATTAGATCCGAACATTTTAAAACTTATTTCAATTAAGCAGGAACATCTATCACACTAGGAATGTATAATGCTAAAAGTTTGATATACTTAAACCATTTTTGAATTGTTTTGTTTTTACAGTTTTTGTTTATTTTGTTCATTTTATTATGGTTTTTTAGCAAGCTTTCATAATTTGTTAAGTGAATAGATTCATTTTTGTTAACTAGGTAAATTTTATGTGTTCTTATATCACAATTATTTTTTCTAAATATATTTAACACTTAAAAAATCCTATTTGTGGTCCCCGCGATTGAAATTATGAATTTACTTGTCCGTGAGGTCGAAAAGTTTGGCGACTGCTGGTTTAACCTCCTCAGACCCGAGACAAAAATAAAAGCTTAATATTTTGTAACAGGTACTTAAAAAGGTGTTTTAATCATTGTGATGTACAAAAGTACAGTATTTTTTTTAATTTATAGAATGTGTGGGGGGGGCGGAGGTATATTACATGTGATACATCAGGAACAAGACACTGCAATCAGAATTTTTTTTCAGTATTAAGCAAGATTGAAGTAATTAATTTAATTTTAGTCTTCAATCACACAATATATACAATTCATAAATTCAACATGAAAATCAAGTTTTATTGGCTTTTTAGGTACATATAAGTAGTATTATTACAATAATTTTTTTCCGTGAAATGCTATTGAAACCATTTCTAGTAGATGTGAAGCATAGAAAAACCTTCTAGTCTCTACATTGTACAGTTGTTAAGGCCGAGCACTTCTAAACCCTCAAACTTAACTCAAATCCGAAATATAGCTATTCATCAGGTCTAAGATTTTATCTGGTGCCAAATATTTTATTAAAAAAATACTTATTAAATAAAAAATTATCATAAAAATTTGGGTAAAAACGAAAAGCAAACATTTCAACTAAAGTTTTTAACTCATGAACTACTTCTATCATTATCTTCAAATCCTCCCAAAATATAACTAACGATTAAAACAAAACTGACTTAAAAAGTAAGTTCATAAGTGATTGTATCCCTTTGTATCACAAGTGATGCAAACACATTTCACAAGTCAATATGCTTTAACATTTACAATAAAAATTTCTTTTTTTGCTGTTAACTAGTAAAGTGAACTTATACAAAAAAAAAGCATATTTTAAAAATAGTACAATATTTGTATATAAATAAGAAGAAAAACCGAAACGAGCCTTATAGTAGTCGCATATGATGTGTGACATCTGACATGTTATCATGGTAAATACGCAATAGTAACTTAAATCCTGAAAAAAATTAATCGGCTATGATTGGAAATAATTTTCTATCAAATAATTATATCTTTAATGCAAATTTTATTCAATTAACACAAGGAGTAATGTAATTTTTTGTCAAAAAAATTATTCTTGTTCGATTTGGGAAAGAGCGGAGACTTGTGATAACTATGGTGTAGTAGCTAACTGAGGACCTTGTCAGATAGGTCACATCGATGGACCGTGAATATTCCGAGTGTGGCGTCAAAAAAACCTCAGATTTATTACAATTTTAAAAGGTTTAAGATATTTAAATAAAATAGTAGTGAGGCATCGTATCCCATCATTGTATTGTATATCTCGTGATATGACGTAATACTATTGAACCTCCAAATATCAAGACCATAGCTCAATTCCAAAGGGAGCAAAATATTTACCCAACCCCATAGGAATAACATGGGATATTTTAGAGCTGGAGCTGCTCCTCTAGACTTACCAAAAGAGGGCTAAGTGAATAAATGGATATGCCTTGCCTAGGGAAACCTGTGTTTCAAATCTCAAAACAGAGACTCAAATACATTTCAAGATATTACAGATTTAAAAAAAAATTAATAAAAGTTTTAAAAAGTTTAAAACGTTGAAATAAAATAGAAGGAATAACTTTATGAGCAAGAAATTCAGCGAGAATATACAAAGAAGGCAGATAGATCGAATGAGCTAGGTACGAGTGGATTGAGAGGCTGAGGTGCCGAGCTACTGGCAAAATGCTGTCTAGGGGAAGAGGCACCTGAGGGTGTCGAGTCCTTGTACTTCCAGACCAAACAGGTAGCATTATCGATCCCCTAATATCAACCCCATATCAGCGAATAAATGGCACCATAGGACTAGCATGGGGATTGATATTTTAGTGTGTTAGCCCTACCCTGCCCAAAAAAGGTCATCATAAGTAAAAAAAAATCTATAAAGGGGGGGGGGGCATGCCAAGTCGATCAACACCACCACTCATTGGTCTAACCAAATAGCGCGCTTCCCGGTTTCCTGTTAAGCATGTCCGTCCCTTTTCACGAAATCACTTCCCCAAATATCCAGAAACCTAGAGGAAAGATGTTACACATCAAAAATACTTACTTCGACCACGAGCACACATCTTGTTTTGATTCAGAGACGCTACTAGAAATCTCTATCATGGACAGGTACTACTATATGCTAACTAAAGGGGAAAATTATATGAGGTATTTCACTTCGTTTTTCTTGTGATGCAACCGGTCCCAAATTCGATTTATTGTTCAGCCTTCACAAAAAAATTATGAAAATTTTTATCACATGTGATACAAGAGAACCGAGAACCGAAGAGGCTAAAGTGTACTGAATTGATTTCACACACGAGAGGTAATACAACAGAAGATAGCAATTGAGCCTGTTGTTGTATTGTTAGTGTTCCTGAAAAAGGAATCATTAACTTCTTGGTGGATCTGAAAGAATCCAACTAACTAGCTACTTTTAATGATAAGTACTTCTATATCACAAATGCTCACCTTGGTGACTTAATTAAAAGTAGATAGTAGTTGTCAGGTTACAAAATAAAAGTGTTGTTTTTTTTCACAATGATGGCTTTTCTGTAAGCCATCACATTAACGTGAGTGACGGTTCACTACACATTCACTACACCTTGAATATGATGGAAATCTTACAATCACGATTAACTTAACATTCAGATGTGTTCTCTATCGTTCAATCATGTATTTCTTTTAAATTAAAGAATGAAAATAGTTTTTTTTTTAAATTATTGAATACACTGAGATATACGCCCTATTTTGATTACTACATATTTTTAATTAAAACAATAATATTTCCACTTAGATTGGAAAAGTAGCAAAATAATTTTTGTATAAGTGCACACTAAAAGTTTAAGGTAAAAAATAAATACATAATTTGTATTAATACTATTCGCTATAATATCAATATCAAGAAGGAATTATCCAAATAGGAGGAGATTGCGTACAGATATATTCTACAATAGACTATGCAAATGAATAACTTTGAGTGACTAACTTTGATTTAACTACGAATAACTTTGACTGGACCTCTGGATAGTGCACAAAGAGGAGGACACTACAGTGCTAACGCATTACTTCCATGCAAATGTAGATCCATCAATCCCTAATATCAATATCAAGAAGGAATTATCCGAATAAGAGGAGATTGCGTACAAATATATTCTACAGTAAACTATAAAAATAAATAACTTGAGCGACTAACTTTGCTTTTACTTCGAATAACTTTGACTGGAGCTCTGTATAGCGCACACAGCCGAGGACACTACAGTGCTAACGCATTGCTACCAAGCAAATGTGGTTCATCAATCCATAATATCAGCATCAAGAAGGAATTATCCGAGTAGGAGGAAATTGCGTATAGATATATTCTACAATAGACTATGTAAATAAATAACTTTGAGAGACTAACTTCGAATAACTTTGAGTGGAGCTCAGGATAGTGTAGAAAGCCGAGGACACTACAGTGCTAGCGCATTACTGCCCATACAAATGTGATTCCATCAATCCATAATATCAACGTCAAAAAGGAATTATCCGAAGGGGAAGAAAATGCGTGTAGATATATTCTACAATAGACTATGCAAATATATATATATTCCCTATATATATATATATAGGGAAATAGTAAATTAATAGTAGGAATTGAAAAAGGAGCATGATTTGTCTGCATTGTTGTAACAATGCACATCCTGTTTGGCTAGTTTATCTGGAAAACCAGTTTTTGACGCCAAGCTTTGTCATTGTTTTAACAGTTACATTGTTACAACAATGGAGACGAATTTAAGTAGTGGTAGAAAAACGGTTTTTGTTATCGAGTCCTTTCCGAAGGGAAGGAATGAAATTTGCCAGAGCCTGTGAGACAGGTTGGACTTCTTAACGATAGATGGCAACACCACCTATCTCCACCTCCACAATTTAGAGATGGAACTGGAAAAGAGGAAAATATTCTCTGGCCCCCTGCACTCGTGGTTTCTACTACGACTGCTGGTCGAAAACCGGTAATTAATTTAAATAATATTTAAATTAACTAATGAGTAATAATTTTAATCTAATGAGCAGTTAATGAGTCAACATTTGAAAAAAGCTGTATTAAAATTAAGTGTCATACACTAGAAATTTAAAACAATTTATGTGAACTTGATTGGATGAACAGAAAATATTGAATTAACGTTTAAAAAGTTGAAAAAGATATATATATATATAACATATCACTCAATAAGTCCCGGGCCTAACTAATAAAACAACAACTTTTCTGCAAAATTGAACTTTATTTATCAAGATGCTCCCGTTCAAGACCGATACATGCAGCCCAATGCTCTTCTAATTTTTTTAATACCTTTTTCGTCGAACGATTTGTCTTTGCTCTCAAAATAGGCTTCTATTTCGGTAATCACTTCTTCATTTGTACCAAATCTCTTTCCCTGCAGCATTCTTTTAAGATCTGCAAACAGCCAATAGTCACTGAGGGCCAGATCTGGACTGTACGGTGGATGGGAAAGTAATTTAAAATGCAATTCGATCAGTTTGACCATCGTTTTCATGGACTTGTGTCCCTGAGCATTGTCTTGGTGAAACAGTACGTTTTCTTTTGCATTTGAGGATGTTTATCCTTTATTTTTTCATTCAGTTGATCCAATAACGCCATGTAGTATTCACTATTAATTGTTTTTCCTTTCTCAAGGTAGTCAAAAGAATCAAATGAGCATCCCAAAATACGGACGCCATAACTTTGCTAGCTGATGTTTGAGTTTTTGGTCACTTTGCACGCCTTTCATTTGCTTCTGTTCACTTAGCTGACGATCTTTTTTCATTCAGGCGTGTAATAATGTATCCATGTTTCATCCACTGTAACATATCTACGTAAAAATCCTTTTTATTTTGGTTAAATAGCTAAAATCAACGCTCTGAATCGTCGATGCGTTGTTGTTTTTGATCAACAGTGAGAAAACGCGGCACCCAATTTGAACACAGCTTTCTCATTGACAAATGATCATGAAAAATAGCAAATGCACTGCCTTCTGGTACCTTTAAATTCTCTGCAATCTCCCGCAACTTCAATTTATGATCAGCTAAAATGATTTCATACCCTTTTTTTTTTTTATGATTTCTGGAACAACTGCAGAATTGGGGTGACTTGAACATTCAACGTCGTTTGTGTCTGTACGACCACGTTTTAAGTCAGCATACCATCTTTTAATAGTTGTTTGCGATAAAGCAGAATCCGGATAACATTTATCAAGCCATTGTTTTGCTTAAACAGTGTTTTTCCTCATCAGAAAGCAATGTTTGATTAGCACACGAAATTCTTTTCATCCACGGTTTCCAAACAGTTGCCACAAAAAACCACTGTAAACTTTATAACTAAACAAGATATTCTCTCGAAATTTTTACACGTGCCGTTTGAAAGTTAGTACTACTAGGTTAGACTTAGAACAGTTAGAATATAACGCCATCTTTATGTTAGGTCCGGGACTTATTGAGTGATGCGTTATATATATATATATATATATATATATAAGCAGAGAGTGGGTTAATATTAGGAACTGAAAAAGTGTTTCCATTGTACGCAGTGTTACCTAGGAACGTACGGAACAATTTTCAAAGCTCCCATTATATCCTACAATTTTTAAAGGAACTAAACTCATAAAAGTATAACAAAAAATTCATCTAAAAACATTACTATGATTCCGATGAAATAATTGCATAATAAAAGTATTTATTAGATAAATGAATTTTATATCAAACATAAAATTGATTTTGAAAGGAACGAAACATCAAAAATATCTTAGTAACCAAATATAAAATTTGAAATACCACATTATAACTAATTTACTTTATCCTTTTACAAGTAACTTAAAATTCTAAAAATGTTTCATTACACATCTCTGAATGCCATTACTTTTAATAAGCAATTTCTATTTAATGATGTAAATATCATTCAATTTCCCTCTTTTTAATAAGCGACTTTTATTTAAGAAGTAAATACCATTCGAAATAAACTAGTCATATAGATTTTGAATAATTCATAAATCTATCGAATGATATACAAATCTGATTCATAAATATGCATATCTACATATATGAAATTATTGCAAGTACATTCATTAGTATTCACTGCAGGGATCTTTATATTTTCTTAAAATGCAATCTTAAGTTAAATAATTCTTAAAATATTCGAAAGACCAACCACGGCCATTTTGAAAAGCAACAATTCAAACATTTTACCATTAAATTTGAAAGCAATGGCGTTCGTTTCATCTGATAAGGCTATTAAGGCTTTAGATTACTGATTTTATTAAATTAGATATCTTTCTCCAGAGTTACATAGCATTGAAAATGATATTTCAGCTATTCCTTTGCTATTTATTACGTCTATGATAGCTTTATGATCGACGCAGAATTACTTAGAACCTCTTACTCCAGAAGTAGACTTATTAATGGTGGTAGTAAGTGGATTACGGTCTCTTCAGGCGTATAGGAATATCTTCCTATTTCCCTAAGATGATGTTTATTTCGTCATCGGGAAAGGAGACGTAATAATAAATTGAACAGGACCTCTCTTTCAACATGCGTTTTGATGTATTTGATAAAGGATTTAACTATGATTGAAATGTGTTAATTTTTTATATTATAACTGCTTTTTATTTTTAAGTAATTTTAGAGAATTCGTTTATAATATTGTTACGAACGTTGTGTAAAGCATACTTAAAACAGTGAAAATAATTGTTATTTGGATTGTAACACATTTATAAAACCTACGTTGCATTTATTTTTGTTAAAATTGTAATATTCACAAACAGTGCCGTTCCACACAGTATAACGGTGATTTAATCACGAATTTTTAGTGATAGAGCCAAATTGGCATCATTTTTGGCGACCATATTGAGGACTTGGTGAGTTCATGACCATGTTGGCGAGTTTATGACTCCATAGTTTTTTCTGGAAATTACGGGAGAAACCTACTAATATCAACATGTATGACGCAAGTGAATTTTTCAAGAAAAGTCCGTGAGGCATAATTTTAGCGAATCTCTCGCGAAACTAAGTTAGTCTTGTTTTAACCATTGAAGAGTGGTATTGATTTGACCATTGAAGAGAAGACCAGCGATTAGTTATAGCTTCGGGTGTTGTATAGGACGAGCGAGTGCTTGTAAATAATATTTTATATACTTGTATTTTAGACACTGATAGTTGAGTCTGAACGCCGTAGAAGGTGTTAATGCCTTCTTAGATTTATTCTGCAAATATAGCTGCTGTATTTTAAGGATTTTTTTTTTTGACAATAAGTTTCCAATGCTCCTGAAGAACTGTCTTGCTCCCTGTGACTGTTTGTATAAAATCCTCTATCCCAATCTACGGAGATTGGAATCTACGGAGAAAAGAGAAACCCTTTTTGAGAGATATTTAGATACATATTTATTAGGGAAAAATGATTCATTGTTCAGTAATATCGCCTAAAAAGATCTACGAGAATTATTATTGACTTAACTTTAGATGAAATGAACTTATTTGAAGATTCAGTGATATGAAATCCACTAAGTCAGAGTTTCTCAAACTTTCAGTACAGTAGAACGTCATTTATTCCAATCAATTGGGACCGGACACCGTTCGATACGCGATTGTTCGGATAACCGATACCCGAATGCGATCCATGCAGAATATGATACTGGACACTAAACGAATATTGAAAATCATCACATGCGAGAAACGTGCTGGAAGAAAAAGCAAAATAGGTGCAAAATATCGCAATTTTACCTTGATTATGGTAAATGATCACTTATTTTTCGGTGTACCATTGTACACCTTCATTTTATTCACTGCAAGGTCTCTGATTCTCTTCAGCAGCAGTAGTTGAGTAGGACAGCGCTCTGATTGTTGTTCGTACCACTCCATAGCTGTCTCTAACGTAGAAATGCGTCAGCATTTGATGGACCCTTGCTACTTTCGTTGTTGCTGTTGTTGTCCTCATCTTCATCCGTTTCATCGTCGACAGGTTTGGATTCTTCTAGCACGGAAGCCACTATTTCGTCATTATTTAGCATTTGAAATCCACAATCGTCTGAATCGCACACTATCCAGGTTTCTACATAAAAAAAACTCAACAAAAGAACAGGTATACAGCCCCCACTTGGAAACAAACTGACCTAATATTCCGTGCAGATGTTTACCAAATCACACAACTGAAATTCCCCAAATTTCCTCACCTTAGGTTTTCCCGTCATTTTTGGCCTCACAGGAAACAAATGTTGAGCATTGCACTGTTCGAAACGGATCCGGACTTTGGTTCGGATATTTGACGCTCGGATAATAAACTTTGGGGAAACGACGTTCTACTGTATTTGAAACCCAATATTTAATCATAATTTCATCTCACTCCACCCTCCAAACAACAATACTATACATTGATACTAAAGCTACAAAACCATTTAAACTGTTGAGTGCCACCGACTGTATAAACGTCTCGCTCAGCTAAAAAGTTATTTTCCCGGCCGTATATTATACATCTGTCCGAAGTATGATCTTTTCTGTGCACTGCTATTAATAAAAATTATTACGAAGGTTTTGGAATACAATAAAAGGACCTTGACAGCATTTGCGAAGGATGTACTTATTTCAGAGGATTAGCTGATTTATTCCTTTTCTTTCCCCTCCCTCCCGATACATCACATTTCCACGCCTACGTGGAAACGGTGGCGTAAGGGAACGAATTGTGTAACTTTTAATCGGTAGCTAAGGAATTAATTATAAAACTATACAAAATTATCAAGTGTTAATTTTTGTATGCAATATTTATATATATATATATGTGTGTGTGTGTAATGACTTCTTCTAACCTTTAACTTTATCCCGTTAAATTATTTCCGAGTTCTTTCGCAAAGACTATTATAATCTAAATCTTAATCTAATTGCTCGTGCGCATTTCCATCCAATCACGACTCCTGTTACAAAAAGTCATACGACCTTCACCGCCAGTGTAAAATCCCGGAGCAGATGGTTACGCGCGCTCTTGTCTCTTGTTTCAACATGTAGCTGACTGCAGTGTGCTTTGTGTTTGTGTTCTGTGTGTATTTTTGTTCGTGATCATATCCTATGGTGTCTACATGTTCAGTGTTAATAAAGAAGAATAGTTTTTCCAAGACTGCCTCCTCCATAACAATGAAAATTAAACATCAACCATATAAGGAAATACCAACACCGGCCACGCTATCAAGATCTTCGCCAAAAGTAGTCTTCCTTTACTAAATCCGTCATCATCGTTATATATATATATATATATATATATATATAAATTTTGTAATAAACAGTGATTGGCAAATCTGAAAGTTGAAACACTTCTACTATTATACAGAACGCATGCACAACAAATTTCAGTACATTATTTTCAAAACTTTCTTAGAATTTGCTTGCCCCGTTTAAGCATTTTCAAAAAAACACATTTCGTGTAAAATGTGTGTGTTTTAAAGTACGACATCTTGCTTAAAGTAATGGCATCTGGTTTTACTAAAACGCGTGTATTTTTTGTTCTAGTTAACGGAAAATAATAAACTTGATATTTTTATGATGCTAATAAGATGGTCATAAAAACATAAAAAAGTTGTCAATTATTGACAAAATTCACAATTTTAGATTAATCAGATACCTTTAAATAATCTAAGACATTGAACTTAATTATATGAAGTTACGAAGACAGCTGGGTGGCGTGGTTGGTTTGTCACTGACCTTCTTCACCCAAAGTCGGTGGATTTTCGTGATGCAGAAAATAGACAGCGGCCATGTCGTATGCTTATACGGAATGTAAAAGATCCCTAGAGTAACTGTTTGGCTTCGCCTCCTCGTTAAAATTAAATCTTGGTACAAGTTTGCATCATCAGAGCTCAGGTGCCTCCCTCTGTGGAGGAACTGGCGTTAAAATTACCTGCGGTGATTGGTATCCACCTATACGGCACCGCACTAAAGAGTGATACTAGCTCTTGGGAATGTACTAGATGTGCAATGGTAAAATTACTAATCGCAGCCCATTGGATAAAAAATAAATGAAGTTACTGAAGTTAACGCCAAAATGCAGTTAAGAAACATCTATATTACTTCGCAATATTCTTTGATGTATACATTCAGAAATTATAATACAGTGATGTAATTAGAAATTTAATTGCGCTTTTATATAAATAAATAAAGAACATTATATTAATAAAGTATTTACAATATTTGTTTATGAAAATATTTGGAAACATTAATAAAGCACTTAATTCGAAATAAGTTTTGCAAGGGAAACGCATTAACATTAAATTTAGAAAATATTCTTGATTTTTTTAAGAAAGTTGTAAGCTCTCTTTATTCATTAAAAATTCAGAAAAATCAACTAAAGAACTCAAATATTTAAAAAAAGAATATCTTTGATTTAATTTAATAATATTAGAACTGTGAATTTTTCTAACTTTATTTGAATGTTCTAATATAAGCGATTAATCAGAATGGAAATTATCTTCTAAATTTGAATTGTCTTCTAACTAATATTTCAATTGTTATTAATTTCAGTGCTTAAGGAAGAAAAGAAATAAAAATTAAATAAGAATTTTGCCGCTAAAAATGTAATTGAATGTTTTCTCGTAATTGTCGTTTCTTAAATAAACCATTTTTATATTTTTAAGAGAGAAGTTTGCGCTTGTGTAAGTTTCATTTAATAAATTATAAGACGTTTATTTTAAAATTATATTTCTAATATCCTGAAGTTTATGCTTTTTTTTTCATTTTCTTTATTTTTACTATACAAATTTCGACAAAATGATTCGGGAAATTTATTTATCTTTCCTGATTTGCTTGGAATTAAATGAAACATAAATTAGTAATTGAATTTATAAAACCATTCTAGAATCGTATTAAATAGCATTTAATAAGGTTTCCCCATGTTAGCAAGTACTTGATATTGATCATCATTTCGTACATACAAAAATAAACTTGAACAGTTATATACAATAACTATTTTGCAGAAATAATCGTTATTGTGTCTTTTTTTCAAAAATTTGAATAATTATAATAACTTACATATAAGCTATGCCAAATCACAATTTATTTCAAGAAATGGTTTGTTTTTATTACTTGGTTCAGAAACTAACTTTTTAAAGTAATTTTAATATTATATATCAACTTCGCTCCAAAAATTAAGGTACAACATAATTCTTTCTTTTTCTTTCTTTTCTGTCTTTTTTTTGTGAATTCAGTTTGAAAAGAAGCTTATAAATTTGCATGCGTTTAGTATAATTTATATGCGTTTAATAAAATTGTCTTAGATAATGAATACACATTTTTGTAAAATATTTACACAAACTTTTGATGCGATTACATTTGGAAAAGTATATTACGTGGTTCAGAAGCTAACTTTTTAAAGTAATTTTATTATGATTCAAACGGCTACAACAATGTTTAATGCATTCAAATAAAACGACCAAGTAAATTACAAAAATAAGAGAATAGTTTATGCATTTTTTTGTAAAAATTAAATGATAGTCAATTGGGTTTCCAAATTTCACAATTATTTCAGTATTATTAATCATATTCTTTTTCTAAATAATATTTGGAATCTAAAAAAAAAAATATTTACTCTAGATTTGTCTACTTATTAGCAGGACTGTTGTCAGTAATCTTATCACTTATAAACACTGCATTTTATTTATTCTTAATTTATACTTTACTCTCAGTTTCGTTCGACTCTATTTTATTTACTTATATATTTATTATTTTTTTTATCAAAGCATTCTTCAAACACTTAAAAACAACTTAAAACCAAAGCGTTCCTTGAATTTTAAACTTAATCTTAGTAACCGAAAAATCCCAGTTAATTTGTTAAAGCATCATGTATTTTGGTTTCATGCATTATTTAAGAAATAAATTCATTTGCAACAGTTAACCTCGAGCCCTATTTGGAATCCTTTTTAAATTGTTAACAAAGGAAAAAAAGTA